>LPNX011139447.1:100137-128341 GCA_001517045.1 Pseudotsuga menziesii
ATTGTGACATGCTCCAATGAAAAGAATCACATTAATGGCATCTTGTATAGGTCTCATAAATGTAGATGGTCATGTATTTGTATGTGATCATTTCTAGAACATACCACCTCATATGGTTTTTGTCATTGAAAAATATGGTTAAATGTCTAGTTTTGATATAAAACCAAGCATGGTAGTACATTTATGTGAATATTTCTTAGCATTTTTGTATGAAATCATGTTTGGTAATCATTTAACAAGATTTTAAGGGGAGGCAATCAAGGTTGTAGATCCCTTGGAAAGTGGTCCACTGAGAAATCTTGTGCGTTGAGGGACTTGGAGGCCCACATGGGTATTGAAAATTGATCGTACTCTTCTTGAGGTGAATAATAGGATCACAGTCTAAAGGGCCATCTACATGTATTAATAATAACCCCCAACTGCATATAATAGCATAACCTATCCTACATATCAAGTCTCTGACATGAATGCAAATGGGTAAAGCATGGTACACGTGTCATATTAAAAATACGAAAGTATAAAAGGAATTGAGTGTGATGGCTTAATTATCTCTTTGAAATAAGTAATCTATAAAAGGAAACATGGGGCCAATATTGACTAAAGGGATCGCCTATATATAAACCATGAATGTTATGGAAGGTTTAAGACCATCGACCCTAATGAAGTAACCCAAAGTGCATTTGGGACATTTTTCCTTTGTCTTTCGATTTATAGTGGTGTTCCCTAGCCATTGGAAGGCCATACAAAGGAACCAAGTTTCAAACGAACCACTCACTCAGAACCAAACTAGCTCTTCATTCACTCATAAAGGAAGCATGTTCATTCATATAAAAAAAATTACAACTAAATGTAAGATTAAATTCACATAAAGATCAATCTGAGCGTTGGATTGGATTTTATGGTGACCTTTAACTTGCATAAAGATTCATTCAAGGACATGTAGAGAATTGGTCTCAAGACCTAGATCTAAAATTGAGCAACATAATTGAGCTATGAAATTTCCAACGGATGTGTATAGGCCTCATAGACTCGATTTGGTCTTCGACGAATGATGCTCTATCAAAATATCAACGATTAAAGCATCTAGAGGATAAGCCCTTAACCCCTCTCCCGCTGCATCTCTAAACATTGTTGCTAATCATATCATCAAGCTCCCAATTCTTTTACTTTTCGATGAAAATATAGAGGTATTGTGGTATTAAGAGCTTGATGTGTCCATTCGCATTGTAACCTTAAAGGGCATGTGAATGATGTAAGTCCAAAATCCTATTCACAATACAATTGTTTTTAATTGGATCTATGACCCATTATTATCATTTTCTTAGTAGAGTGAGTTTGATTTGTGTTGATCATTTAGAAATTTCCCACCATATTAGTCAACCATCCTAACCATGAATCTAGGGCTATAAGTTCCAAACTTTCTTTACTCACCAAGGATTGATCCTCACAACTAATTTACAAAACTTTATCTTAAACAAAAATAAAGAGCGGTTGGGGGATTCATCATCGATAGTCATAGTGGATAACAGCAGGAGATGATATGAAACTAGATAATATGGAAGGTTTTAGGTTGTAGAGTGTACATTATTATGACAAAGGATTGCTACTCTTTATCAACATAAATCCTATCCAATATTTTCTTAAACTCTATAAATTCTTCACTAATTGACTAATTGAATCAACCTCCATAATATAGATGATTACCTCTAATTGGCATAGAATATTGGCAATATTTCTAATTCATAGATATAGTACTATGTATCTCATTAAACAATCCATGACAATGGATATTTGAATAATTTTATTATGGTTTAATATATAATATGGTAAATGCACTTCTATCTAATTGTTAAAAAAATAAACACCAAAAAATCAAGTGAACAACTCATTCAACCACAAACAATTTTCAACACATATTGACCATGGAAAATATACTTCAAGAAAAATATAATGATGGATTGGCTTCTACTATGTTTTAATGATTATTTTAAAAGAGGAGAATTATATATTACAACAACTCTAGTGAGTATAGAATATTGTGTAAGTAAATCTATTTTCTATAACTTTTTTTTCCTCTGTCTTGGCTTGCAACCTTCATATAGAATGATAATTGGCTAGACTCCAAGCTAGCTTAATTCTACTAATTTTAGTTCCATGAGGAGAGGAAAGGGATGAAATGAATAGTGGCATTGCAAGGGAGTCCATTTATAGGTTTCCAGGTGAAGATGCACTTGAGGTCATTATGCAGGTGGCAAAGGAAGTGGAAGAAGAGATGGAAAGCTATGGGAAAGATTCACTTAAGAAAGAGAATAATTTGGAAGAAATAACAAGTCATAAGAAGATTGTGACATTCACAGATCATCCTGAATCCAAAGTGGCAAATGATCACAAGCAAAAATCCATAGAATGGAAGAATGCCCAATTGTGCCAACTGATTGAAACTTTTAATATGCCTAATGCTTCCAACTGAATTTAAAACACCAAATAATACCAATTGTTGAAGCCATTCCACAAGAGAAAGAAAATTCAAATTTACTAGACTCGACTGAGTCGATCTAATTGCTTTCCCTCTCTAAAAGCAACGAATTTACACTTATCTAAGGTCTATTTTTTGGGTATATTCAACAGCAACATGCATTGAATGTAGGGAGCAACAAGTTGATTACAACAATACATTGCACTTCTTTTTTGGGTGAGTACATCAGATAAATTTTTGAGAAGTTTCTTATCTGATTTTTGAGGAGTCCATAGTCTTGAGGTTTGAAAGAGACAATTTGTTTCAAGGTAGTAAAAAGTAAGCTCTGATTTTTTTGTTGAGTTGAGGTAAAATCATGGGTAAAAGGAGTAGTAGTAGATGACAACAAGTGGTACATTTCTCCATCCACATGAGTATGGAATCAACCCATATATGATTAGTGAAGGGAATAAAACTTGGTTTCCAGTCCTTTCTCCAGTTTGATATGTTATTGACTGAGATTGAATTCAATGAAACTTATTGAGACTGAAAGAGACTCCGTACCTAGTCCAGAAAACTAGGGATTGAACCTATATATGATTGATGAAGTGAAGGAAGCTTGATGTCTAGTGCTTTCTCCAGTTTGTTTTTATATTGATTGAGTTTGAACTCTAGGGATTGAACCTTTATATGTTTGGTGAAGTGAAGGAAACTTGGTGTCTAGTGTTTTCTACAATTTGCTTTGCTATTGATTGAGTTTGAACTCATCTTTACTCTTTGGTGAAATCGGCTTTAGTTCTATCTTTGGATAAGGTTCTTACTTTGAATGGAACCATTATCATTCTATTATCTCCTTATTTGTGATGCTGGCAGTAAATGGTCAAAAATCCAATTTTGTGTATTCTTGCAATGATATGGAAATTAGAAACCAGATTGTTTTTCTGCTTCCTTATAACATGACTAGGTTAGAAGGGGGTTTTAATTATATTGGTTTCTTTTTGAAACCAAATGGGTATAAAAATGGTGACTGGGAATGGTTAATTAATAACATTAAGAGGAAAATTAACAGTTTGTCATTTCAATGGCTACCTCTTGGAGGAAGACTTTTTTTGGTAAATTATGTTCTACAAAGCATTCCATTTTTTTGGTTTTCTTTATTTATCATTTAGGAGTCTATGGTTTACGAGATAAGAAAAAATATATTTTAGTTTTTATGGGTTGGAAAGTTGGAATATTCAAAATTTCATTTGACTTCATGAGAGAGTCTATCAAATCCAAAACTGATGGTAGGACGGGGGATTGAAAATCTAAATTGGTTCAATTGGGATTTATGTGCAAAGAGTTTATGTAGAAGCTTATTTGATGAAGGTTTGTAGGGAAAAACTATGAAAGCTAAATGTTTAAAACGTGTTGCTATGGTCCATTAGTTTCGGGATGCAATGAAGAAGGCTGACAGTGTTTCATCTATTTAGAGTAGTTTTTTGAAGCTTTTCCCCATTATTAACCAGTCGATTCGTTGGGCCGTTGGCCGAGTTACTCAAGTATTTATTGGTTTTGATACTTTTATTGGTTTATGTGAATATTATAGGTTATCTTAAGGACCGGTGGCAGAACTCCATAGAAGGTACATATTTCTGGTTCTGAAGGAAACTAATACAAGAGCAGAGTTGGTTGCCTTACAGGGACTTCTTTGGTCTGTTAGGAGAATGAGACTCACCTCTATTATGATTGTTGGCAATTCAAAAGCTATTATCAATTGGCTAGAGGGGTAACTACACTTCACTCTTTGTTATTGGAAAATTGGATGGGAAATGTTAGAAAGTTTGTATCTGAGTTCTCACACATTACTTTTTAGCACATCTATAGAGAATTAAATGATGAAGCAGATAGACTTTCAAAGAAAGGCATCGATGAATTGGATGTAAATAATTATTTTACAGAGCTCAGAGATGAAATGCTTGTATACGCAAACATATTGAAGTTCTTTTGATTTAAAAGTTGTTCATCTAGTAAACTTTGTTTACTAATAGCTTGTTTTATTGGGGTGGCATATTTCTTATTTTGTTATCATTGTTATGATATGTTTTTTACTATAAGACCTATAAAAATGTCAAAGTCATGTTGAGAGAAGAAAATATAAAAATATTTAAGATCTTCATATAGTAATTTATTTTGGATTATGAGAAAAACTCAATTCTTTCGAGAAAAAAAATGTAAATCGTTGATACAACTTTGTTTTATAATATGAAGTTGTTTCTTAAGTGCTTGAAAGAAAAACCATAATCTTGGTGGTCAAAATAGATGTGCTGGTCTATCATCTCCTTTCTTCGTTGTCTTGTAGAGTTTATTCATCCTGTAGTTACATAATCTTTGAACTTTCACCAGGTAGGCAGTCACTCGGCGAAACTGAAAGCCCTTGTGGTGGCGAAGAATGCTAACCTGAGTGAAGAATGATGTGAGATGGCATGTAAACAAATATGATTGAAAGAAGCCATGTGCATTTTTCATTTGATGGATGAACAAGTAGATTGCTCTACTTATCATTATATCTTGTAGTTATGCCTCATTAACAGAGCTCTGCCGAAGGCTAAGCTGGTCCATGCTCACATCATCCAAAGTGATTTCAAATTTAATTGCACCGACATGGCTCTACCCAACAAACTCCTAAGTGCGTATACCAAGTGCGGGAATTTAATTGATGGTCATAGGTTTATGAAGCAAATACCTTAGCGAAATGTGGTCGAATGGAGTATCATGATTGCAGCTTACTCTAGGTCTGGCCATGGCAAATAAGCATTGACACTTTTTAGTCCAATGCAAGGAACATGTATTCCCCTAATCAATTAACTCTATCCAGCCTTATCCTAGCATGTATTCACTTGGAAGTAGCGATGGAGGTTCATGAAGAAATAATCAAAAGTGGGTTTCACTCTGAATTTTTTGTGGGGAACGCCCTTCTTTACATGTATGCAAAATATGGGAAGATCAACACTGCATGTTATGTGTTTGACAAATTGCTTAGATGAGATGTTGTCACATGGAATGTTATGATTGCAGGATATGCACAGAAGGGGTATGTTAATGAGGTTCTGGACCTGTTTGACAAAATGCTCGAATGAAATGTGGTCTCCTGGACATCAATGATTGTGGGATATGCACAAAAGTGCATGTTTGACAAGGCTGCCAATCTCTTTGATGAAATGCCTGAAAGGAATGTGGTATCTTGGAAATCATTGATTTCGGGTTATGCTCAGAATGGAAATGTTGATGAATCTTAAAAAAAATTTGAGAAGATTCCTGAGAGGAATCTCGTCTCTTAGGCTACAATGATTACAGGATATGCACAAGATGGGCATGTTGATGAGACTCTAAAGCTCTTTATAAAAATTCCACTACAAAATGTGGAATCGTGTAATGCAATGATTGTAGGATACGTACATAATGGCTGAAATGAAGAGGCCCTGAAGCTTTTCTGAGAAATGTAAAGGCATGGCATGAAGCCAAACTCAATTACTCTTGCAAGTGTTATTGCAGCATTTGTCCATCTGGCAGCAATGGAACACGGCTTGGAGATCCATGAAGAAGTAATCAAGAGTGGATTTCAATCTGATTTGTTTGTGGCTAATGCCCTTGTAAACCTATATGTGAAATGTGGGAGCATAGAAGTTCCCTGCAACATGTTTAACAAAATGGATCACAAAGATGCCGCGGCATGGAATGCAATGATTGCAGGCTATGGTGTGCATGGATTTGGTAAGGAAACTCTAAGGCTCTTCGAACAAATGCAACACTATGGAATATCATCGGATCATGTTACCTTTGTCATAGTTTTTCCTGCATGCTACCATTCAGGCCTAGTGGCCTGCAATACTTTAATTACACAAGTCACTATCATCAGATTACACTCACAACGGAGTGTTGTTCTTGCATGGTTGACCCTTTTGGCCGAGCTAGGCACCTGGATAAGGCACACAATTTTATCAATAGAATGCCAATAAAACCTGATTAAATTGTGTGGAGTTCTTTGATCGTTGCATGTAGAATCCATAAGAATATAAAGCTAGGAAAATTTGTTGCAGAATGCCTTATTGGATTGGATATCCAAAAAGCCACACCTTATAAATTATGTGGCTCTATCAAACATCTAGGCTGCAATAGGATAGTGGGATGGCATGATGAAAGATGGGGGGTAAGAAAGGAACCTGTTTGTAGTTGGATCGAGGTAAATAAACATGTACATGATTTTTTTTGTAGGAGATAGATCACACCCACAAATGCAACAGATCTATGCAAAGTTGGAAATGTTGTCTCAACAAATGAAAGCAGCATGTTATGCACCTGTAGGAAATTAGAGCTGAATGATGTGGAGTACAGACAAGACGACAGCTATTTTGGTGATCATGAACGTTAGTGTGCAAGAAATTTGGTAGAAATTTCATCTTCATGATTGTTTCCCGAAGAATTCCTTGCCATAGCAACAAATTTGAATATTAATATGAATCCTAGGTATGTCCAATGAATAAAAATAATAATTATTTTCTTGAAAATTTGATGACTTAGTTCATATTTATAGTTGTCTTTAGTTATTACATTTCTTTTTTAATATAAATATTTTTGAGATTTTGGGTTGTTTTTTGGGGGTTTATAAATGGACTCGTATCAAGTATATAACATATATCATACAAAACAATTAAAGTAAGTTGACCATCCCATATCTGCACAGTACAAAAATTTGGCTGAATTTTGTGCTACTGCAAAATTTCCATACAACAAAGGCCAATACAACCAAGTCTTTCTATTATGGTCCTTGCAACTTGCAAGCCCTTCTAAGCATCCAACCTCCAGTGGACGGTTTACTTTTGGGTGTTAGAGTCAATTTTTTTACGATAATAGTCTTGTAATAAACATTTTTCTTTGGTCAGAGCCTAGCATTTCCAACAAGAAATTTGGTGAATTGAGGTTTCTTATGCTATTAAGAAATTTCTTAGTCTTTTAGATGTTTCTCGTATCTTAATCCTATGAATTTAAACCTTAGGACTGATGTGAAATATGATGAAACAATAACAACAACAGAAAATATTTCACCTCTTATCAACTCCAATCAACAAAGCAATTCAATTAAAATTTAAGTTTCAATAACAATTTAACAGCAAACATAACTTCACTTACAACATTCATAACATAACAGTTAAACTGATATTTAAATTTTAAACTGAGTACATGCCTACTAAGTGACTAAGCAGTTCTAGACTTCACTGGTGAACCCCTCAATGAGGATAGCGGCCCATGAATATTGAACAATATTCCTCTCCAATACTGAAATAGATTTCAACAATCTATGACTGATATTCACATGCCTGGAAATGTTAGTTTTGGTTTGCAGCTGATGTATGTTCCCAAATGTCAAATAAATATTCTTCGAGATTGTAAATTGAAAGAATATTCTATATATGTATCTTTTTGTGGTCCCCGATGGTCCTACCAGGAGAACCACTTGTATTATCTTGTACCCTGATGCTTCTAATTAAAAGAACTAATAAGAGTCATGAGGTTGTCCCCTCTAATTGTAAAGGTGGGTCATTAGCACCTGAGTGTGGTTACTTGAGCCTACATGTGTAACTTGATTCTACATGATTAACTTGAGCCTACATGTCGGATGAGTTAATTGAAGTGAACGGATGAATATAAATAGAGGTGTAGTGCTCCTCATTTGAAGCACACACTCTCACTTGTGTAGCGCATTAGTGGAGAAGAGAAGAGTAGCAGGAGAAGGAGGAGGATCAAGCTTTGATCTCCTTGTTGGTTTTATCTTTTACCTTTTCGGGGGATCTACATGGAGGAAGCTTTTGCTGGGTTCTTCCCTTTAGGCTTTTCCCAGGATAAATCTGTGTTGTTCTTGTGATACTGTTTCTTTCAGTAATCCTGTTTATATATTTTTGTTATGGAAATGAAATGAAATAATGATTTTATAGCTTAGCATATGAAAATTTAACATGGGATAAGAGCTTACCTGAACAGGACAGTATTCACAAGGAGAAATAGCCCTCTCTCTCTCCCCGGAAGAAATTAAGGTTTCGAGAAAATTTTCAAGTTTTGGAAAACTGTTTGCAAGGAAAGATGTGCCCTCCTAGAGTGCATATTTTGAGCTTGGAATCAAGGTTTTTGGATGTGTGAGTCTCCAGAAAAGTCAAACCCTAATTTGATAGCTACACGAGAAAACTGCTGAACCAGAAAACTGCAGAAGCTAAATCTTGCAAGTCTGATTTGAAAGGTGAAGAGTTGAATTCTCCAGAATCAAAATACACCATTCAACTCACCTCTCTCAAGCGCATCTTCTGGTAAGGTCAATTTCTTATTCCAAAAAATTTCATTTTTTAGTGATTTTCTATCAAAATGACCCCAAGCACTAAGCTTGAGGACAAACTAGAAGGCATAGAGAATTTCTGAGCATGGAAATACAGGATTGGTCTCATTCTCCAAGAGAATGATCTTGACACATATGTCAAAGAAGAAGTTCCAGAACCACAAGAAGCTAAAGCCAAGGAGAAGCACAGGAAAGACAAGATTAGGGCACAAAGGATTATTGTTGATTCCATTAAGGATCACTTGATCCCTCAACTGTCATCTAAGAATATTCCAAAGGAAATGTTTGATGCCTTATCCAGAATGTTTGAAGGAAGAAACATTAACATAAAGATGAATCTAAGAGCTCAATCGAAGAGTATCAAGATGAACCATGGAGAATCCATTCAAGATTACTTCTCAAGGGTTTCTCAGATCAAAGAAAAACTAGAAGCTATTGGAGACAAACTTGATGAAGATGAACTAGTCATGACTACTCTCAATGGTCTCACTAGATCATGGGAATCATTCATTCAAATGATGTGTGCCAGGAAAAAAAACATGGAGTTTGATGTGGTATGGGAATACTGCTTTCAAGAAGAGACTAGAGTGGAAAATAGGGAAGCTCTACTCAAAGAGGATGACCAAGCTATAGCCACTCATACCAAGAAAAGAAAAAGGGCTCAACCCATCTTCAAGAAGGGAAACCACAAGGAGCATCAACCTCCCAGAAGATTCCAAAGATCAAGAGATAGTATAGCAAGTAAGGACTACTTTGGTTTTCAATGTTTCCATTGTGACAAGATAGGACACATTTCCAAGAACTGACCTATGAAGAAGCAAGAATATAAGAAGAGGATCAACAACAGCAAAATATATCATGCTCATCTAGCTGAAGATGAGGATGAAGAAGAAGAAGAAGAAGAAGATGAAGAAGAAAGACCACAAAGAAAGCAAGCAAGAGAAGAGGATGCAGAAGAGTATGTACTATTCTCTGCACTCTCTGGATCTGTAACACCAGGAGAAGACACTTGGATGATTGATAGTGGTGCTTCAAAGAACATTACAGGACAAAAGAAAACTCTGTCCAAACTCAAAGAAAGGATCTCTCCTCATAAAGTATCCCTAGGAGATGACTATCAATATCTGATCAAAGGAGTTGGTGAAGCAAGCTACAAACTCGATTCAGGTAATCCTCTAAAGATGAAAGATGTTTTATATGTACCTAGTCTAAAGAAGAATTTAATTTCTATCTCAGCCTTAGATAAGAAAGGATTTATAGTTGCTTTCATAGATGGCCAAGTACTCATGTGGCCCAAAGGAAAGAAAATTGAAGATGGAATCATCATTGGTGAAGAAGAAGGAGGTTTGTATAAACTCAAGGGGCATTCAGAAATAGCCTATGTGCATGAGTTTACTGACCCTAGTGAACTGTGGCATAGGAGGCTTGCCCACATTAACTACAAATCTTTACCTCATGTGAACAAGGTAGTGATGGGATTACAAGATATGAAGATCAAGCATGAAGGCATTTGCAAAGGATGTGCGAAGGGAAAGAACATTAAGAATCCATTTCCAAAGAGCGAAACAAAAACTAAAGGTACGTTGGAATTAATTCATTCATATGTATGTGGTCCAATGTCTACCATATCCTTAAGTGGCTTTGAAAATTATATCATGTTTATTGATGACTTTTCAAAAAAGACCTAGATATACTTCTTGAAAGCAAATAGTGAAGTGTTTTAGAAATTCAAGGAATTCAAAGCTTTGATAGAGAATATTTTAGACAAGAAAATAAAGACACTCCGTTCAGACAATGGCGGAGAGTATACCTCAAAAGAATTTGAAGCTTTTTTCAAGGCTGCCGGAATTAAGAGGGAACTAACTACTCCCTACAATCCTCAACAAAATGGGGTTGCAAAAAGAAAGAACAAAACCATCATGGAGGCAATGAATACTATGATATATGATCAAGATATCCCAATGCATCTATGGGAAGAAGCATCAAGAATTGTTGTGTATGTACAAAATAGAATATCTCATAGTGCTCTTGGGTTCAAAACTCTAGAAGAGATATTCACAGGAAAGAAGCCTGAAGTGAGTCACCTCAAAATATTTGGTTGTCCAGTATATATTCATGTACCAAAAGAGAAGAGAACCAAGTTATATCATTCCGGAAAGAAGGGGATATTTGTTGGATATTGTGAAGTATCCAAAGCATTTAGAATTTACATTCTTGGATTCCATCACATGGAAATTAGTTGAGATGTGACATTCGATGAAGAGGCAGCCCTCAAGAGATACAGGAAGTGCCAACATGAAGAAGTATATGAAGAAGAGACACCTCCCAGAAACAAAAAAAATTACATGTCTCCCTGAAGATGAAGCTCCTAAAGAACATGACATGGCAGAAACTCAACAACCTCCTATGATGGAGATTTCAAGAAAAAGAAAGCCTGCTTGGAAAAGAGAAATTATATGAGAGGCAGAAAGATATGGAGCACCTGAAGGCTCCACAAGGGAAAGAAAGAAACCTAATATATTTTCCAACTATGTAGCCTTGATGTGTGATGTTGTAGATCAAGAACCAACAAACTACAAAGAAGTAGTACAAAAGAACAAATGGGAAGAGGCAATTACTGAAGAATATCAGTCAATAATGAAGAATGTTGTATGGGATGTAGTTCCCAAACTAGAAGGAAAGAGTATAGTATCCTCCAAATGGATATACAAAATAAAGCATGCAGATGCCAGAAGTATCGAGAAGTATAAAGCAAGATTTGTGGCCAGAGGTTTCTCTCAGAAAGAGAGAATCGATTATGAAGAGACATTTGCCCTAGTAGCATAGTATACTTCGATTAGAACAATCATGGCACTTGCATCCATGATGAAGTGGGACCTTCACCAGATGGATGTGAAAACAACTTTTCTTAATGGTGTGATCGAAGAAGAAGTATATATAGAACAACCTCAAGGATTTGAAGTTGGAGATAGACATACTCATGTATGCAAGTTGAAGAAAGCCTTATATGGCCTTAAACAAGCTCCTCGAGCTTGGTATGAAAGGATAGATGGATTCCTGTCAAGCATGGGATTTACCAAGAGTAAAGCTGATCCTAACCTTTATCTCGAGATTGTGGAAGATGAACCTGTCATTCTGTTACTATATGTGAATGACCTATTCTTGACAGGGAATAAGAAACAGATTGTGGAAAGCAAGAAGAAACTGGAAGAATAATTTGAGATGAAGGACCTTGGGCTAATGCATTACTTCCTAGGTCTAGAAGTGTGGAAAAGTTTGGAAGGAATCTTTCTCAACCAGGGAAAGTATGAAGTAGAGATATTGAAAAGATTCAATATGTTAGAATGCAAAGCCATGACCACTCCCATGGACTCAAACCTAAAGCTGTTGGCTGATGACTCATCAGAGTTAATGGACATGACTCAATACAGACAGATCATTGGGTCGTTAATGTACTTAACAAATACCAGACCAGACATTTGTTTTGCAGTAAACACCTTGAGTCAATATCTTGTTCAACCAAGATGGGTTCACTTGGTAGCTGCAAAACATGTGATGGGGTACCTGGAAGGGACTTTAGACTTTGGTCTATTCTATGGTAATAGCCATGAGTACAGATTATATGGCTATACAGATGCAGATTGGAATGGAAGTATCTCAGATAGAAAAAGCACATCAGGTGGATGTTATAGTCTGGTATCTGCTATGATTTCATGGTTTAGCAGAAAGCAGTCTAGTGTTGCTCTACGCACAGTAGAAGCAGAAAATATAGCAGCCTGTTCTGCTAGTTGTGAAGCCATATGGATTCAGAAGCTGATGTCAAGATTATTCAATCTAGAGTTGGATACTACCGTGATTCTATGTGACAATCAAAGTTGTATAAAGATGACAGATAACCTAGTATTCCATGATAGATCGAAGCACATAGAAATCAGGTATTTCTACATTCGAGATATGATGCAGAAGGGAGCCATAAAACTCCAATATGTGAGTACTGAAGAACAGGTTGCTGATGTGCTAACAAATCCTCTGGCTCGAGTAAAGTTTGAACACTTTTGAGACAAGCTTGGTGTGGTTTGGAAGAACCTTCCTCGAAAGGGGGAGTAGTGATGTTGCAGTGGGATTGTATCATCCCTGGGCATCTACCCTGAAGTGATCCGGTGGCCTCGGTCCTCAAGAATGAATAGGGATTGTATCATCTCGGGACATCTATCTAGAAGTGATTTGGTGACTGCGGTCCTCAAGAATGAAGAGGGATTGTATCATCCCGGGACGTCTGTCTAAAATATATCTGGTGACTTCGATATTCGTCAATGTGGTGGGATTGCATCATCCCTAAACTTTGGTTCAAAATGTATCCGGAGGTCTCGGCCCCCGTGAATATGGTGGGATTGCATCATCCCTGAACTTCGGTTCAAAATGTATCCGGAGGTCTCAGCCCCCGTGAATGTGGTAGGATTGCATCATCCCTTAACTTCGGTTCAAAATGTATCCAGAGGTCTTGGCCCCCATGAAAGTGGTGGATTGCATCATCCCTGAACTTCGGTTCAAAATGTATCCAGAGGTCTCGGCCCCCGTGAAAGTGGTGGATTGCATCATCCCTGAACCTCGGTTCAAAATGTATCCGGAGATCTTGGCCCCCGTGAAAGTGGTGGATTGCATCATCCTTGAACCTTGGTTGAAAATGTATCCGTAGGTCTCGGCCCCCGTGAAAGTGGTGGATTGCATCATCCCTGAACCTTAGATCAAAATGTATCTAGAGGTCTCAGCCCCTGTGAAAGTGGTGGATTGCATCATCCCTAAACCTCGGTTCAAAATGTATTCAGAGGTCTCGGCCCCCGTGAAAGTGGTGGATTGCATCATCCTTGAACCTCGGTTCAAAATGTATCAAGAGGTCTTGGCCCCCATGAAATTCATGGGATTGCATCATCCCTGAACCTCGGTTCAAAATGTATCCAGAGATTTCGGTCCCCGTGAATGTGGTAGGATTACATCATCCTTGGACTTAGTCCTAAAGTGATAGGGATTGATTATCCCGTAATCAATCTGGTAACTTTGGTTGTTGAGAATGCGGTGGGATTGCATTATCCGTGGACTTTAAGTCCAAAAGTGAACCAAATACTTTTTTGTCTTTGATATGTAGATTGCAGGTTGCTGCCACTGATGATGATGACGTACTAATCGAAAGATCAGAGTATGATGATGATGCCGTACTGATCAAAAGATCAAAGTATGATGATGATGACGTACTGATCAAAAGACCAGAGTGTGATGATGACGATGTACTAATCGAAAGATCAAGAGTATGATGATGATGATGTACTGATCGAAGGATCAAAGTATGATGATGATGATGTACTGATCGAAAGATCAATGTATGATGGTGATGATGTATTGATTGAAAGATCAGAGTATGATGATGATTATGATGTATTGATCGAAAGATCAGAGCTTGATGATGATGATACTGATCAAAATATCAGAGTATGATGATGATGTACTGATCGAAAGATCGAGAGTATGATGATGATGATGTACTGATCGAAAGATTAGAGTATGATGATGATGACGATCAGTATGTGATGATGACGACATACTGATAAAAAAATCAGAATATGATGATGATGATTCTGTTTGAGAGTTGAAGTATGATGATGGTGCTGATCATGATGTTACTGATCAGAATATGATGATGTTGCTGATCGAAAGAACAAAATGCTGAAGAAGTTGTTGCTGATCGAAAGATCAAAGTACTAAAGATGTTGCTGATCAAAATGATGAATATTTTTTTACTGATCGAAAGATCAAAGTGCTGAAGATGTTGCTGATAAAAATGCTGAAGATATTGTTGCTGATCGAAAGGTCAAAGTGTTGAAGATGTTGCTGATCAAAAGGTCAAAGTGGTGAAGATGTTGTTGCTGATCGAAAGGTCTAAGTGCTGAAGATGTTGCTGATCGAAAGGTCAAAGTTGCTGAAGATGTTTCTGAAAGATGTTGCTGATCGAAAGGTCAAAGTGTTGAAGATGTTGCTGAAGATGTTGCTGATCAAAAGGTCAAAAGATGATGATGTTGATTAAAGAGTTGTTGTCATTGAAGATTGAAGACGAAGACTATATGATGTTGAAAAGCTTCCAATGATTTATAGATGTGTTACCTTGATGATGTTGATGATTTCCTCTCCTACTATTGTTGTTGTTGATGTTGTTGTAGAATACCCTTCTCGTTAAGGGGGAGTGTTGAAATATTGTAATTTCGAAGAATATTCTATATATGTATCTTTTTGTGGTCCCCGATGGTCCTACCGGGAGAACCACTTGTATTATCTTGTACCCTGATGCTTCTAATCAGAATAACTAATAAGAGTCATGAGGTTGTCCCCTCTAATTGTAAAGATGGTTCATTAGCACCCCAGTGTGGTTACTTGAGCCTACATGTGTAACTCAAGCCTACATGTTGGATGAGTTTATTAAAGTGAACGGATGAATATAAATAGAGGTGTAGTGCTCATCATTTGAAGCACACACTCTCACTTGTGTAGCGCATTAGTGGAGAAGAGAAGAGTAGCAGGAGAAGGAGGAGGATCAGGCTTTGATCTCCTTGTTGGTTTTATCTTTTACCTTTTTGGGGCATCTATATTGAGGAAGGTTTTGCTCGGTTTTTCCCTTTAGCGTTTTCCCAAGATAAATCTGTGTTGTTCTTGTGATACTGTTTCTTTCAATGATCCTGTTTATATGGTTTTGTTATGAAAATGAAATGAAATACTGATGTTCTAGCTTAGCATATGAAAAATTAACAAATAAAATCTCCACAAAAGGTCATGACCCTTTCTTGAGCAGCTCACAAAGATTGAAGGACTGCCTTCTATGCTTTAATGCGCCCGTCCAAGGCCATCTATTGCTGCTAACGAACTGATATGACTGAGATTGGTTCAGATCTGATGTATCTCTCCATGTTGAGCAAATAATGACTAAATCTCCTTCGAGATAGCCTCCCTCTTGAATCACAACTTGTACAGTGGGTGAGGTACCCATGATGACTTGTCTAAGATCAATGTTTAAGAAAAATTTCCTCATATACTACTCATCTTAGCCTCTTCACCGCTAGTTTTTCTTTGAGAGCTTTAGAACATTGGTTGGCCCTGAAATTTTGTAGAAGTTGGCATGGATGCATATGTCAAACTCAAAATGTGTAGATATTGGTTGATGTGTATGTTTTGGCCCATCGGTGAGACACACACAGTTTGCAACCCAAAAAAATATAAAATGTCTTTTATGCATACCATTTTACTATGATAAAACAGAAAGAACCAACAGTACCCCCACTGTACATTCACCATATTTCCAAGATGCACAATTGTTACCCATGTTTTAACAAATAATTGTTCTGCTATTTTGTCATGGATTGTTACCCATGCAGCAAAAACATCCAGACTTGTTACACGTTTAGTTAACTATTTTGTTATTTTATTATAGATTATTATCCATGCAATTAAGCCCTGGTCAAGTGTCTTTCCAGTAAGTTATCAAGTCAGAAGATGTTCTACTCTTACCAAGAAGCATAGATAGCACCATATACTATCAAAACACAGAAACATCAAATAGAGGATTTGATAGAAATTAGAATCATATCTATCCAATTCAAATCTCATTTAGAGGAGGATCCTAGGCTACAACTACTAGAGCTAGTCACATCTTCTAAAACTCAATCGAGATAACGAAATTGAAAGGGGCTTCATGATTTAAGAATTTTATTCATTTTATTTATTGCAACCCCTTACACAAGTGTCTATGGGAAATAATCTCATTATAAAAGTGTAACCAATTGGTCTTAAACACCTTGTCCTATAATTAGATTCATGGGAGAATATCTGCATCCTAGGTGCAGCCTATCCTACTCTATTTACTGCATTTGTTGGCAATTTCCAACTTCTAGAATCTCATGATTTGCATCCTGGGAGTCATAAGACATCCCCATGCAATACTATAGAAGCCTCAAAACCTTGAGATATACACGAAAACATCAAACTTAGGCATCTAGTAAAGTTACTTCAATAGTATATGTTTCCCACTGCATATTCACGGTGCCCTATTTCTCTATCACAACTCTTGTCTTTATTTCTCATATACAACTAATGAAATATTATTTATGATGTCTCTCCAATTTCTAATTCCACTTTATTCTTGATGGTATTTGCCTTCTTATTTTCTTGATGGAAAAATGCAATGGACATGAGGTTTCCTACCCCGGAACGTAAGTCTTAAAATTCCTAAAGTCTACCATCAATTTTGGATTGCAATTTGTGAAATGATATTGTTTTAATGGCTCTGTTAACCATTCATCTAACATAGGGTTTTTGACGAGATTGGTGAACCATATTTTATTGCATTCAATTGTTTTTGTAAAACTAACAAAAAAACCAAAGCTAATAGTTCTGAAAAATCAAGAGAGTATAATCATATTAAACCTCTGTAAGGTCATGTGCAGTAGAGATATAAATTTATAATCTTGCTACTATTTTATGACTAATGAGACATGAGATAGAAACTCTATAATGAATTAAAGCTAATGTTTCTTCTCACTTATCCCTAGTTCTCTGCACCCAACTCATACCTTGGATTCTGCCAGGACATCATGACCTATATAAAATATTCTTCCTATAGAAACTGGGTATACACTATACCTTCTGAAAAAAAATCGGAAGCACCTTTTTTCATTAAAATCCTTAGGAAAAATGTAAAACAAAGAGTGTTAAGCAGATATAGATACTTAGAACTGATGGGGGTGGTGAATATGATTATAGTGATTTACAAAATATTTCTATGTTAGAAGAATAAAAAGGCAACAATCTTCAACCTATGTTCTACAATAGATTATAGAATAGGGTAGTGGAGATGGAGAATTGCACAATAATTGAAATGGCTAGGTGCATGTTGAAAGGTAAGAGATTGCCCAATATTTTTTGGGCAAAAGCTGTGAAAACCATATGTCTTGAACAAACTGCCAACCAAATCAGTGGAAACGAAGGCTCCAAAAGAGCATGGTTATGTAGTGTTATCCCCATATTTGCGTGGGTGTTTACTTAGGTTGTCATGAAGTTTCCTGAGGCAGATAATGAGGTTGGTAGCTTGGATGGAGAGGAGTTCTCAGTTAACATTACCTGGATGTGTGGACTATTGGATTTTGAACTAGGGCCTTGTTTGAAAATTGAAGCAACATTGAAGGTTTTCAACAATTCTGGGTACTGTAGCGGCCTCAACAGTAGTCATTGGCATTAAATCCATTATTTTGAGCATAGTATTGCCATAAAAGGGGCACAAACAAGGAAACTTTTAAGGGAAAAATTTAGCCCATGGGAAAAATTAGAGGGGTCACCAAAAAGTAGAGGGAGAATTTTAAACATAGCAAAGGTTTTTTGAATTTTAATACATTAGCCCAATTTTTATTAAACCCCAAACTATGTAAAATATATTAGCCAATAGTGTGAAAGAGGGAAAACCAAATTTCGCCCTTTAAAAAACAATGAAAATCGTGCGCTCGCCCCTGATTTTCGGTAATGGAGGAAAACAACAGCTGGTTCGCCCCTGATTTTCGGTAATGGAGGAAAACAACTGCTGATATAGACAATCTATTATAAAACTCAACTAAGTGGTCATTTGGTGGATCAACTATAGAGTTGAATTTTATAAAGTTATTGCAAATTTCAAAAGCTACTAAAAACAAAAAGATAGGACAGTTAGCTAATCTATGTAGACACAGGCAAATGAATCCCCAACATCTCTAAATATAGAACTCCTTTATCATGCATGGAAGCAAGCATTGTCAAATACACCATCAGAGCTAAGGCCTAAAGCTACATTTCAGAAGACCAACAATTCTAGAAACATGTCTGGTAGGATGAGGGAAATGAAACTACGGTCACATGTTCAGAAGATTGCTTGAATTCTTACAAGAAAAAGGACAGGTGAAGCATCTGAATTGAGAAATGATTCCAAGCTAGAAGACAAACAATATCCAAGCAATATGTCAAAAATAAACTCCAATTTTGGGTGAGATTAAAGCTTTTAGATCAGAATTGACAGCATAGATTTCAACCAAAATTGGCAATTTAAAAAAAGGACGGACTCTTCAAATTGGAGCCAAGGAAAATATGCTATCTCTCATTCCCACTTTGGGCGGAGTGGTCTGAGTAACTATATTTTTGCTTAATAATTTATGATTCTTGATTATCTATTGTCATAAGATGCATTTTAAAAATACATACAAATTGCACATTGAAAACCAGAGTTCATATACTCTCTTTATGAAAAAGACAATGTGCAACTTTTAAAGGGGATGTTAGCCTTTCATTTGGGTGAGATCAAAGCTTTTAGATCGGAATTGCCAGCACAAATTTCAACCAGAATTGGCAATTTTAGTAAAAGAGCGACTCTTCAAATTGGAGCCAAGGCAGATATGCTGGCTCTCATCCCCTCTTTTAGGGGGGGTGGCCCAAGTAACTATATCTTGACTTAATGATTTATGATTCTTGATTCTCTATAGTCATAAGATGAATTTTAAAAATACATATAGTTACTCAAACCCCACACATCCCATTTGTGCATGTAAATAGTGTAGTGAAAAACTAATCATGCCATTTTCATGGAAACTTAGAAATTTTGTCAAGTCTGAAGAGGTAACCATAAATCCCATAACAATAAACTAGAGTACAATTGGCCCCAATTGGAAAGGCTCATTTTTTGGGGATGATAAATGGCTACAAAGTTCAGGGAAACTGTCTGAAATCCATCATATTGACAACCATCTCTTTTTATGGAAAAGGCAATGTGAAACTTTTAATCAAAATGCTATCCCTTTGATTTGAGTAAGAACGTGGCTTTTAGATCAGAATTGCCAGCACATATTTCAACTAGAATTCTCAATTCTAGAAAAGTTAGACCCTTCAAATTGAAGCCAAGGAAGATATTCTGGGTTTCATTCCCTATGCTGGCAGGGGAGAAGTCTGTATAGCCATTGCTTGACTCAATGATGTATGACTCTTGAGTTTCTGTTGTTATAAGATGCAATGGAAAAAATATATATATCTATATTGCACATTGAAAACCATAGTTCCTATCCTCCAACTTTCTTTGTTTGGATATCAATCAAACCCTGCAGCCATTTGGCCATGTGAATATTGTAGTACAAAACTAATGATACCATTTTGATAGAGAAACCCAATAGTTCATCTAACAGTCTGAAGAAGAAACCGTAAATTCAATAACATTAAATCCATAGTACACTCAAAATCAAAACCATATTTCCTCAAAATATCGTTTCTTAAATTTATGTGTTCTAAAAATGCTTAATTCGGGACAATTCCAAATTATGTCCTCAAAATGGACTTTAGAGAATATTTTATGATTTCTAGTGGCATGATGCTCCATAATTTTTTTGAATTAAGAACTACGGCATCCAAATCCCCATCAGCATGAAAGACAATGAGCTAATCATATATGCCTCAATCAAGTCGTATTGGCATCTTGTTGTTTAAAAACTCAAACATCTAGTAATCTTGGTTTTCTTTAGGTGTTTGATTTTCAAAATTTCATGTTATTGTGATAGGGAAAAAGCCACATACATGGCATGAAGTGGGAAACACTCACAAAGGACTATAAAAAATACGCATTGTTTTGAATTGTTGTAGCGAAAAATACACTCATGCTTCTAAAATATATTTGAGGCTCGCTACATGCACAGATTTGTAGTGCACTTAGTAGGCAAGGATTTATCTGAAAATTGTGTTGTAGTAGCCAAAGATTTTTTCTGAAATTGTACTGTAGTGGAAAAAACCTTCCCTCATGGATACATTCTCATATAGGAGACATACACAATGCCAAAATCACCGCTTTCACATGCAAAGAAAAAATAAACCATGCCTTAAAATTATGCACCATAAACAATTGTGGATAGATGGATAGGAGTTTGGGCTCTAAAAGAATTTGTACAGACATATAAATGCATGGATGCTGAAATCAGCCCACAGAAATATGCACTTCTGAACAATTCATTAGGCAGTTGGGTACATTTGTGAATTGGGATCTTGGTAGGGTACACTCAGCCTAAAATCATATTATCATGGATTCATCAGTTAGAAGAGTTGGCTGACAGATCTGTTGAAGACAAGCTACAAGCAGATTTTCTGATCCTTGGGGCAGCCATGCTGGTCTGGTCTTGGGTGTACATGATGCTAAAAACTTTCCTGGAGGAGGGTCATTGTAGCAGAAGGGTTGCAATCTATATAAAATAGGAACAAGGCTCTTTTGCACAAACTGCTCCAGATTCATAGTTTATTCCACAAAATAATCTAGCGTTCCTACATACCCTGTCAAATGGTAGATAATCTAACGGATTCTGACCAAACCAAGCTTCATGACCTTGTTTCCATTAGATCCTTATGTGACTAAAGCTTGCATACCAACTTGGTGTTAGGGTGTAAACATAGTGATTTTAATAAACCCAATCAAAGAATAATCACAACATAAAAGAAAGACCAATATCACATAAGATATTAAGAAATGTCCATGGGTATGATAAGTACCCTAAATATAGATCAGTAAGCTCCAAGCCTCCAACAATAAAATGAATTTATGTCTTCATTTGTACAAATGAGGTTATACACCTCTTTTAAGTAGGTATTATTGTATTAGGACCACAAGGGCACACTTTAACTTGCTGTGACACAAGTCAAGATTATGTAGGAAATCCAAAAGGATCCAATAGAGTAGGAAAGCAACCTATTGGTTGGTCATGTGTCAATCTTGATGGACATGGAAGGGATTGCCTGCATCAAGGTCTAGGAAAATTGTCTTGTTTGGAAAAGGAGATGCAAGACTGGGTTGAGGATCCTTACCAAGTTGCAGCCAAATTTCACCGAATGTATGGTGTAGTTTTTGACATTGTCAACCATTATATGAGGGAAACTATAGAGCTAAGTGAACTTCTCAAGTTTCAGAAGGAATAGACAGAATAAATGCCAAAGATATGTGGGGATAGAGAAGACTAAAATAGTTTTATCCTCATATTGGAGAGGATATCCATCCTGGAAATGGATGTAAAATAGTTTTATCCTTCCAATGGAGAGAATTACCCATTTTGGCAACGGGGCTCAATATCGACTCTTGAGGCACCGTCGTTGTTAGTGAGAAAGGTAGGCAAGTTAAAGGGAATATTCAGATGCGATGGTATATCCTTCTTAGGTTACTTTTTATTTCACAGCCTTATGATATCATAGTTGCTAGGTGCACTCTACAGCCCAGTATGGATGAGATGTGTAACTTAATGCTAATAAACTAAAATGAAAGAAAATTGAAGTCTATAATGTGAAAGTGAATAAATATAAAAGAATATAAAAGATTTGAACATGATAAAAAATTATAAAATAATTTGAATCAACACAGATCCATCTTAACCCTAATCTTTCAAGCACTGAGAGGTTTATAAGTCAGTTTCTTTTTTGTCCTACTTTGCCAAATAGATCTGGGGTTAAGATGGGTCTACACTGGTATTAATGCAGCACCAACACTAGATGATAAGGCTTTATTTGTGTTGCATTCTATTGTCACCTTAGAGGGAAGGGTTAATAAAAAACTATAATAGGGTGGTAGGTTTGGCTATATCATTCTGCCATGACTGGCAGTTTTATAGTTATCTTGCTCTGCAATCCTTGTGGCAGATATCACTGTAATATTTCTGTAAGGATAATTGGAGAACCCTTTTGTTCAGATCAGAAAATAGACTCTAGTGGTGTATCCTTTAAAAAATATCCTCTTGGAATCTTAGTCTCGTGTTGAAATAATTATAATTATGAGAAGAAAAATCATACTTTTCTTGTTTCATGCTTGTATTCTATTATTTTATTCTTCTCCAAGTGAATCTATTGGTTTGCTTGTCTTGACAGAACCTTTAATGGGTTTTTACAATTGTTCTTGTGTGAAATTTAATTTTCTCAAAGTATTTAAAGCTTCTTAACACAAATTACAGTCTAAATGGAAGCTACCATGTTGATGTTAACAATTTGTCTAAACTGATTAACCTCAAAATGGGATTCGTTCTATGGCAGATTCACGTAGTTTGAGGAGATGGGAAAGCTAGGGAATCAATTTCTTGTGGGTTTCACCAAGAACTTGGTTAGTACAGTATTGTTTTATTGTAGTTTTCATCATTTCTATTGCACACACATTATTGTTTGACTTCTAGTTGCAAGAGTGGACTTATCACTACTAACATATTTTTTTTTGTTTATGAAATTATTATTCTATCATCTGTCTTCTTTTTCATGGAATGGTTGTCTTGATGCATTCTACCTGCTCATCAGAATTTCTAATGAGATGTTTCCCTTTGTATTCAATTTGATTATGATAAAGTTTTAAAAAAAAATTCTAAGGTCTTTTGCCTCATCTTCCGAAGCAATAAGAACCACTACCTATCTACAACCATTATTGCAATATAAGTAGCTAAAAGAACGGGATTGCCTAGATAAATTAAATTTAATCAAATTAAAGAAAATAGTGGAAACTCTTTCTATTTATCATGAAACTACCAATAAATGATAGAACCCACTAATGGATCCACAACACTCATGACTGATAAGAAACCATCCTTATTAGCTCACTTACAAGGGAAGTCACCAAAGAAAAGATGAGAAACTCCCTTCATAAGTCAATGGCATTTTCTCTCCAAAGATAAGATCAAATACCATGATTCAAGGGAATACACTATAAATTGGAAAGTGACAAGTGGTGGAAAGAAAGCATTCCAACCCTATTCTATGCAATTTTCTCCCTTTAATGAGGAGAAACCAGTTTTGAGGAGGCTTTTAGTGTCCCTTGAAGCATGGATCTAGAAGCTGCTAAATGTGTTTTTCTTTTATTATTGGCTACTGGAGAGAAAAGTTTCTCTAGAATCCACTTATTGATATTTTATTTCAAGGTAAGTTGAGTTAAATTTAGAACCTAAGAGGCCCTTTATATTTACTAAAGTCTCGTAGTTCAGTTATGCCCTTTGTAAAAGTACCATGAAACTGCCAACTAAAAAACTGTTTCTTTCTCATTCTTATAGCTTGAAAGCACGCAATGTTAGAGGTGCATTTGTCCTAGAATTTCCACAACTAAATGGGATTAAAAGGGAGATACCAACCTCTATTGCTCCCTAGATAGTGACAGGACAACCATTTTCCAACCCACTTTAAAACCTCTCAGATGTCTTCAAGCATAAAATTTTATCAACAATATTTGTTAGGTGGGCCTTATTTCCTTGTATGCTTAAATTATGTGGCGATTCTATGATATCACACAATGAAAACTAACCTCAAATCTTGTTCATAGCTAACCTACTGAGAGAGACATGATGGCACATGTACTATAGGAGGAGACAAACAGATATGCCTGGCCCAAAACCCGAAATATTATACATCCCTCATCCATATATATATATATATGGAACATGGAATAGAGCATAAATAGATAGAGGGATCCATTTGGAGTGATCCCAGATTCTGCAAAGAAATAGTGATTGATGGATGTAAACGATAGAATTTATAAATTCAAGGAGATGGATTCATAAACTCTATAAATGGATGAGTGTAAAATTTGCAGTGATGCCTGCGTGCTAAAATATTTAAGAGTGGGAGGGATATGGTGCATTGATATCTTGGTTTTTCCCTTACCATATCATGCATGTAGCGATTGATATAGCATCAAAACATTATCTTCGCTATCTTGAAAATGTTGTGAAAATATAAGAAATGATATTTGGCAATTGTTGTCTAGGAAATTATATATTCCATCACTAGAATACGGTTGGATTTAAATGGGGAAAATGCAAGGAAATAAAGAGAGTATTTGCTGAATGAATTGTAGAGAAAGCTTGTCAAAGATGGCCAAATACACATTCTGAATCATAATTAGGTGTAGCAATTTGGATTCACTCCAAAATAAGCCAGATCATCAAAATTCTTATAAATATTAAATTACTGGATGTTCTAGTAATATTTCAATCAAACATAACCCCTTCATTTCTCAATCAACAATTCTTTTATCCTTGAAATAAATTAGAGTTTACAATTCATGAAAATTCCCTTGACCTATTATTCGAAGCTAAATAAATTCAATTCAACATACAAAGAAAAGAAGAGAAAAGAAGAGAAAAGAAGGAAAATATATTAATCATGCATCAATATCATCTCCATATAAGATTTTCAAGGAAATATAATTAGAATGTCCAAATTTTCCTCTTGATTTGATGTCATACGAATACCAAGGGAACTTCCCCTAATTGGTTACTAAATTAAACCTGCCTATTACATACCTTTGGCACTCTTACATGATGTTCCCTCTATATTAACTTCAACCTTCCTACAAAGTTTGGGATTTTGAATTCTAAAGTTTCTTAGAACACCTAATTTTTTCCATTGTAAATACATATTGATAATTCTTTGAATCCCATATACCATGATGACCTAGTCTCAAGTGCAAGATTGATTTTTAACACCCCAAAATAGTTTCTATTAAAAGTTGTTGTTTCGAGCCTTACAGGCTCCACATTGTTGTCCATTGAAATGAACCAAACACATGAAAATGAGAGCATTAGAGCCGACCGATAACATGAGAGGATGCTTGTTCTAGGCATATCAAGATTGATTTTTTTTTTGAATTGTAATATGGCTTGCTCGAGGCTCCAAAAGAGGGTTATTTGCATTAAGAACACAAGCACAGAGCCTTCTACCTATTGCACCTTGATCCATCCAATCACTCAAAATAAACATGACATACATGTAGATAAACTCTAAAGTCCAAAATATTTTTGTGAGTTTATTTACCTTTACTTGAAAAAGGAAGAAGAGAGACTAGTGAAGTATAATGATAATTTACTAATCTTTGAATGAATTGATAGGTAGAGGAAAGTAGGAATTGGAGGATAGAATGGCTAGAACAACAAACACAAATTACAATAATATCAAACTTTATTTCAGCGTCCCTTCCTTGAATGAACATAGAAACATAGAAGTAGCACAATAATTGTATTAAAATCTTAATTATAGATTGCAGAGACCAAATATAAGGAATTCAAGACCTAAAAGACAGAAAATATAAGGAAACAGAAGAAAAACATATTGCGTATGAAGGGGGCTGATAGAGATATAACGGTACCCACCTAAACATAAAAATAAATAATGGGTGCACAACTCAACATACCTTCTGATATTGCTAGTTGCATTGACCTTTTCTAATGGTAACAATCACATGGTTTGCAATCTCTTATCCAAACAACTTGTGAAGATAAATAAGTTATTTCTCAATCCCTATAGTCTTAATTTTCTCATCCCTCACCAAAATCATAATCTTCTCCTCGTCCTCCGAATCAGGTCGCCCATCACATCCATCAAAATCTTCGACCCAACTTAGGTCGCCCACCGTATCCATCAAAATCTTTGAGCCATGTTTGAAAACCCTTATTGGCTGTGGGATAAATGAATTCCTCTACTAATGAATGCAAAGCATGGGGTGGACTGATATCCCTAGACTTGAACAATAGGGCAATTGGAAGCACATCACTCCTTAAATAAAGTGAAGATGGAACATAGAATTGCAATTGAAGGGCATTTTCATCAAGTTGCCTGTAATTTTTAAGATTTTCATCTTTGGAGAAAGTTTTCAGATAATCAAGGTTAAAGACAAAGTCCTTCCTGGGTGAGAGGTCCAAAAAGAGAATGAAATTCAATGAATAATTATGTATACTTCCATCATGAAAAGGGGTATCGTTTCTTGGACCCAACATCACAAAAAATGTTGCAGCATCGACCATAGCTGAGGCACCCAGCTTGTAGTGAATCCAACCACCTAATACAAACTTGACCTGCATTTCCCAATTTGATGTGAAAATGAATTATCAACAAGAGCATAAAGAAGAATTCCATAAACCAGTGGAGGATAACTGAACTACCTATGATCTATTTGCTCCATATCTGAGTATGAACGAGCCTTCTGCATTTCCTCAGGGGCTGGTTGTTGATTGCATGGGCAGACCCGGGTTTACTATTATCAATCAACAACACCCCTAGCTCACCGGCCCTTTCGGCGACAGACCACGAAGCGATCTGAAGTCTCACCCGAAGTGAATCTAATGGGTTGGCCAAGACTCAAGTGTCTTGGACCACGTTCTGTGCATCCTACTTCTTTTCTCTTACTCCTGTTAGTCACAAGCTCCTCTATCTCTGTGTGTCACACATCCCTTTCTACTCGCAGCTCTTTTAACTGCGTGATTCTTACCCGTGCGCAAGTCACACAGTTTCTTCCCTCGTCGCACAACTCCCACTTACTCACAATATCTCCAACCCTGTCGCAGCTCTACGCACCGCGGGACACCCAACCTCTCCTCAACGCTAAGTCCTCAGCTCACAGTATCGTGCACCGCAGCTCCTCTGCCGGTGTGATATCACCTCGCTGTGATATCCTACCTCTACGACTTTGCACTCTTAGCGTTGACTGTGTCGATGTGCGCAACTCTACTTCCTAGAAGTTATACTGTGATTAAGATGGTCGTTAGAAACAAATGTAAAGGAGTCTTTAAGCAGCTTACTAAAATACTTCAACTTATCTCTATCTTCCTGCATTACCGTGAGCTGAACAATACATACATTCACTTACTGCAACTAACATCATGTGCATAATAACCAGTAACAATAAGCAAGTACAATCACAATTATACAACACATAACACGTTGATTTAATGTGGTTCACCCCCAGGATGGGATTTACGTCCACCAAACTGTGCTTCTATTATATATCTTGAGGGAAGTTAGCACAGTCTGTTGCACTGCATATGCAGCGCGAGATCTCTTCTAGATCTCTAGTCTACTTCTATCTCTATATTGTCTTTCTTTAAATATCTCCTTCCATCTCTGTCAATCTCTGCGGCTGGTTACATACAGACTCAAATGACTCACAGACAAGCTAGGTGTCTGGATCGTTACAACATAGTCTGTCTGACTGAATCCTGAGTCTACAAAATTAATCAACTAACCAACTAATGACTCATTCTATGAACCAACCAACTAACTGGCTAACCCTTTACAATACAAAATTACATCTTTATATAGGCAGCCTAAAGGTCTCGCCATTACAACACTGTGGGCCTGTCCCAACAGTAAACCCATACCCTAATTAGTGACAGTCGGTCCTCTCTATCCTTGAGGTAGCCGCTTCCCATCACACCACATCTCTCTGTAGTCTTCCATGCTTCCCGGCACTAACCATGGGTACTATGCACCGCTTCCCTTCTCTGTCCTTTGTCTTCAATGCTTGAGCCTCGTTGCTCCTTCTCCTTTATGAGGGTCGCTGAGCCCTCCTG
>LPNX011139447.1:128398-202229 GCA_001517045.1 Pseudotsuga menziesii
TTCCGCCGCTTCCTTCAATGCATTGGTTGAGCTTTCTTCTCTCGGCCGGTCGGGTACCGTTTCCTTCTTGACTTTTCTATCTCAAAATTCATAGTTTCCGGCTCTGCTCTGCAGCTAGAAACGTGCTATGACATCGTAGCCTTGCCTTATCTTCTTTCCGCCAAAACTTTACCTTTCCGCTAAACTAGCAGCTTCTTCTGTAGCTGTGGGAACCTACTCCAACAGTCCCCTAACACTCACGTGTGGCTCGTCCTCGAGCCACTACTAGCGGGCGTCTCCTGTTGTAGCTTCTCCTTCGCCTCCTGCGAAGTCTTCTGCAACTTGCCCCAAAGTTCTGAAACTTCGTTCTTCATTACCTCGGCACGCTCTCGTGCCGAGTCAAGCAAGGTTTGATTGATACTGGATTCCTCTGTTTGATCAACCTTCTCTCGTATGGTAGTGAACTCCTTCACCTTTTGCTCCACTGCGTCGACTAATTTGGTGATTTGCTCTTGGAAGGGTTGAAGTAGGTTGGTGAGGTGCAGCTCCCTTGTTCTCAACTGCTGCGCTTCCTGCTGTAATTGGTTCATCTCCTTTGTCTTTTTCATCTTCTAAAGAGCTGCTAAGCTCTTAATCTCTTCTTTCATTGCCATCGTGGTTTTCTCTATCGCTTGGATATTCCGCTGGATATCTACTCGCTGTGGTGGCTCATCTAGCTCGGACCATGCGCTCATCGCATCGGTCAGTACTGATGTCGCTTCATTGATGCGAGACTGCATCTGCATAGTAGTGAGTCGAAAGGCCTCGACTGTCGCTCTCTAGTCTTCCTGGGAGGTATCTCGTGCGCGAGCCTCAAGCTCGGCAATCTGTGCATCATGATATGCCTTCATCCTGGCCACTTCTTCGTCCATTCTAACGACGGTATCCTCCAGAGCCTTTGCTCTGTCTGCAACTTTTCTTAGCTTTTGGGGGGTATCTTCCGTGAACTTGATGTTACACTTGGGTATTTCTAAAGCAATGTTCTGCAGCAGCTGAGAGAGTGCCTAATCCCTTTCCTGATATGCTTCCAGCTCGCTGACCTTCTTCTGATAGCTGGTAGCGAGTGCTGCATTCTTTTGCTTCAGCTGCACATTCTACTTATAAGTAATGAGCTCTCTGCTCCTGAGTTCTGCGCTTATCTGCTGTTCAATCATCTGCAATTGTTCAGTATGAAATTCCGCCAGGCTGACCTCAATGGGTTGGTCAAACTGCACTGGTGGGTCCTTCATTGTCGCAAGGAATCGGATGCTCCCTGGTAGAATCAACACAGTATTAAGTCGATCTTTTGCTAGACTTTCCTCTCGGGATGTCGACGGTGTCGATGCTTGTTCAGCGGTTGCCTTAGCCACTGGGATGTGCATCATGGTAGTCTTCTCTGTAATTGCTTTGAAGTCTTGATCCTGCTTTTCTACTGCGCTCTGTATCTTCTCCTGCTGTTCCTTCATCGCATCCAATGAGTCCTTCAATATGTCACATGTCCTTGTTGCTATGAGTTCGTAGTCCTCATCTGTTAATGCAGTCTGGGGAATTGGCTTTGTGGCCTTGTGTTTTTTCTTCTTCTTTGTAGTGGCCTCCTCTGTTGGCCCTCCTATTGGTTCTTTTCTCTTTTCTCCTGGTAGCGGTACTTCCGTCATTCCTGTTGCTTGGGTGTCCATTTTGTCTTTGCCTTTTTCAAATGGGTCCGTCTCCTCAGAACCTGGTGGCAGTGGTGTGGTATCTTCGTACTCTTGTTGCCATTGGTCATCAAAGCCTCTGATGACACTCTCAACATCCTGTGCTGTCATCCTGAACCAGCCAGGAGCCCAATCATCCCTTTTTGTCCTTTTTGGCCTTAGATAGATTCTATGGTTGTCTGCCATAAAATTGAGCTGGCTATCATATAGGTCGATGGTCTTTGTGCTGAGCCATGGTGATTCCTTGATAGTTGTCTTCAACATTGTATAGTATTCGTGGAATACCATCGTATTGATATGTTTCCTTGCTGGGCTATTGGTGTCCCATAAGTTAGCATAGTGTAGACCCCTGGGCGCTCCTCCTGGAATCTGCGGAAATTGTGTATTGGGGGGCTCCTTCCAGCCCACAAATGCACATAGAATAAGTAACCAAGAGAAGTGGAAAGGGTGGTTTTCCTGATATTGGGCTGCCAAACAATCTTCCTGAAGCATATTTAATAGAAACAAGGACCAATTAAACTATTCTCCCTCTGTCACTTCTATAGCCAGGTTGATCACAGATCCTGTAACTTCCTTCGATCGGACCTTGGTTAGCAGTCTTCCTACCAGCAGGCTGGCTGTAAATCTAAGTGTCTTGTTTTGTATACTGGTGATGTCATAAGCCCTGCCTCCTCTCTGTAACTTGTATTTTTTTATTAAGGCTGGTGATAACTTCGAATCCTTGGTCTTCCCTGATATCTGTAATTTGGGGATTTTACCAGTTTTAGACAGGTCGGTGATGCAATGGATCAAGTCGATATTAAGGTCGACTTTACGGCCTAGCCAGAGATAACCCCCGTGTAAGAACGAGAGTAGGACATGCACCACGGCATTGACCTCTGTACTACGTCAAAAATGGGGTAGCCTTAACAAGTTGAGCAGACCTGAGGGCTCCAGAACCTGGACATGTGGCATGGGAACCAATTCCTCTCTATCTGTCCTCGGGTTCTTCTCACATCTAAGATACTGATCTGACTTGAAGTGATAGTATGTCTTACCATCTGCTAGGTTGTAATCTACGAATTTAACAGCAGCAGCATACCCCACGAGATCGCCATTTTCCTTAACTCGAGAGTCTATTGGTGGTATAGGGAGAGTAAGATTACCACTCTTGGAGAGTTTGACCTCTGGAGTGCCTTTGACTCAAGGTATGAGGTAGTCTGCTGCCCTCACTATGTCCTCTTCCTGCTCCAAACTAAACTCCTCTGGGAGCTGATACTGGCTCCTCGTCTGTGGTGGTTCTCTGGTTCGGGACGAGCCCGGTGGGTTAGCTATAGATGGCGACGTCATAACTCCTGTACGGTCGTGACGCTGAAATCTTCTCAAAAAATTTTCTAGAGGCTCATCCTCGGACAGGACCCACTCAGCGTAAAATGGCGGATGTGCAATGGCTGCAACTTCTGAAAATCACAGCACTCTGTAACAACTTAGTTCGACACAGGGAATGCTTAACACTCATTCTCCAGCTCTCAGTTTTTCTGCAAGCGTAACCGTCCCAAATGAATACTTTCTGCTTTTATGTCACATACGCTGATCCCGGGTATAACGGTCGTCTAGACTGGGCGTGTCGGTCATATTAATTGCATGGACAAGACTAAACCGGTTACCCGATCCTTAATAAATGCAAAAATACGATCAAATTTCCCTCGAAGTATGTGTGTACCGGCGCCAGTCGCGTCGGAGATTTACCAAATCTGGAAACTTAATGGGGCCGCTACCAAATCTACGGTAAGGGATACCGGTCATTTCCTCATTAACTGCCTGTCAGACAGTGACTTGACGGTCCACTATCGATTTCAAAACTGGACACGTGGCACGGTGAAACGTCGCATTGCTGCGATGCAATCTCCGTATCAGCTGCGCAAACAAACAACGTTAAAAAAATTATTATTATTATTATTATTATTATTTTGAACCGCGCTGGTGCAATTTCTCATGACTAGACTTTCTGTCGGTGTAGACTAGTTCCTGGTGCGATGCCTCCTTTCAACTACACTGGACATCTGCACCGTCATAAACTGGTTTAAGCTATGGTTGAGAGGCGTGGTGGCTATCACCATAGAGCTTAAGCCTACTGCCATTGATCCATGTGGGAAGAAGCTCCCCGTTCAACTGGCTAAGCTGAACGGCGCCCCCCTCTGTAACCTGCTGTATCTGATATGGCCCCAGCCAATGTGTCCTGAACTTCCCTGGGAACTTGATGAATTTGCTGTCATAGAGGAGCACTAGGTCTCCAATCTGGAAAGTCTTACTCTTAATGTGTCTTTCATGTAAATCTTTTTCCCGTGCTTTCTGCACTTTCTGATGGAATCCGGCGATGAATCTGTCTTCTTCTAAGGTGAGCAGCTGTGCCAGCCTTTCCTCAACTGTATCTGTGTCAGTCATCTCGGTAATCTGAGCAATTATTAAGCTGGGAAGAATATACTCCATAGGCATAACAGCCTCCTGTCCATATACCAAGCTGAAAGGTGTGTGTCACGTAAGTTTCTTGCATGTGGTTCTATATGCCCATAATACAACGTTAACTCTGAGATCCCAGTCATTCCTTTGGTTATTACAGATCTTCGTAAGAGCATTTTCTAGAATCTTATTGAAGGCCTCCACTGTACCATTAGCCTGTGGATGGTAGGGAGTGATCTTATAGTGCTGAATCTAGAATTCTTTTGTCAATGCCTCAATAGTGCTATTCAAGAAATGTGTGCCTTGATCACTCATCAAAATTACTGGGCATCCAAATCTACTGATAATGTTTTCAAACAGGAACTGTGCAGCTGTAGAAGCATCACAATTTCTTACTGCTTTGGCCTCTGCCCATCTGGTGAGGTACTCTGTCCCAGTGATAATATATCTTGCACCCGTGCGCTTTCCTGGTGGGTTGATAGGATCCACAAAGTCTATAGCCCACTTGTCAAATGCACGCAGCGTGACCTGCGGTTGCAGCGACATTTCATCGCGTCGCGAGGGTTTTCCCACCCTCTGGCAGATATCGCAGCATCTACATAAGTCCTTGGTATCTTTATGCAACGTAGGCCACCATAAGCCTGCCTGCAGGATTTTCTGCACAGTCGGCTTTCCAGTGAAATGACCTCCTGCCGTTCCTGAATGTGCCTCTCTGATAATAACGTCTTTTTCATGCGGCATCACACATCTATGGAGAAATTCATCTGGACCTAATTTGTATAGGTGTCCTGCAATGAGGGTGAAGTCTACTGCCTTGACAACCAACTGTTTCCTTTGCTGCTTAGTAAACTCATCAGGTGCTACTCCTGTAGTGAGGAATTGAATAATGTCAGTATAGTAGTCATCTGCGATCTGGATAGAGAACAACGGCGCATCTGGCATATTGTCTTCTAGGTTACTGGGCTCTTCCCCTGAGTCTATACGTGAGAGATGATCAGGTCCAGCATTCAGTCTTCCTGGTTTCACAATGATTTCAAAATCATACTCCTGGAAGAGGAGTAACCATCTGCAGATTCTCCCCCCTAACACTGGCTTGTTGACTAGGTACTTCAATGCAGAGTGGTCAGTAAACATCTTAAACGAGGCTCCCAATAGATAGTGTCTGAAATTCTGTAGCGCATACACCATAGCTAAGCCTTCTCTTTCTGTTGTGGTGTAGTTCTTTTCTGTTGTTGATAGCTTTCTGCTGGAATATGCGATGGGATGGTCAAGATCCCCTTCTCCTGGCTATGTCAAGACGACTCCTAGTGCAATGCCTGATGCATCCACGCATACATGGAATGGCTTAGTCCAGTTTGGAAACACTAGGATGGGTGCTGTAACCATCTTTTCTTTTAGTATGTCTAGGCTCTGCTGACATTCCTCATTCCATAGGAATTTTACATCTTTCTTCAGCAATTTCTCCATTGGTGCTGTAATCTTTGCGTAGCCCTTGATGAAGTTTCTGTAGTACCCGGTATGACCAAGTACTGTCCTGAGTTGCTTGACTGAGTTGGGTGCTGGGAGATTTACAATGATGGCGATCTTCGCGGGATCTACCATCAAGCCTTGTCTGCAAACAATGTGACCCAACAAAATACCAAATGGTGCACAAAATATACATTTCTTCAAGTTTAGAGAAATCTGGTACTGCCTACATTTCTCTAACATCAGTCTGAGATCTCCTATATGCTTATCGATTAGTCCAAATACAGTCCAGTCATCAAAATATACTTCTAAGAATTTATGAATGTATTCTTTAAAGACAGCAACTACTACTCTAGAAAATATAGCTGGTGCATTCTTAAGACCAAAGGGCATTACCGTATACTGGAATGAGCCCCATTCTGTTGCAAAGGTGGTCTTAGATTGATCTTCGGGATGTATCCTGATCTGATGGTATCCTGAAAAGCCATCAGTGAAGGAGTAGACCTCCTGTCCTCCCACGTTGTCTAATACTTCATCAGTGAACGGTGTTGGAAATGGATCATGAAGTGATGCATCGTTGAGTTTTCGCAGATCAACACAGATTCTGATGTCCCCTTTTGTTTTCTTCTCTTGGACTACCATAGGGATAACCCATTCACTTTCCTCTACAGGTTCAATGATGCCTGCTGCTAGCATTTTATCAATTTCGTCCTTTACTTTTTCTTTGTAGCGCGGGTTCAATCTATATGGGCGCTGCTTAACTGGTCTAGCATCCTCTTTCAATGGTATCCTCATAACTCCCAGGTCTCCGACTATTCCCTTCATCTCCGTGAACTTGGTGGGAAATAGGTCCTAATAGTCATGTAACAAATCTATGATCTGTCCGACTGTTTCATCGTTCCAGTAGTCTCCAATAGAGGCAAACTTAGGTTCTTCATCTGTGCCAATATTGACCTTTTTAATCTTAATGGGTTTAGTTATTGCTGGAATCTCTAGCTGTGGTCCTTCGACATCACGAGTCCCTTCTGACTCAGGAATGTTAGTATTGTGAGGATCCTCGTCCGCCTCCTCTAGTTCTGATGCAAAATTACAGCATTCCAACGCCTCTTCTAGCTGGATAGTCCACTCAGGTTGGACTGGTACTGAGATGGTGCGATCCTCGAAAATCTTTGTCTTGATTATGTCTAGGGCCTGAACAACACTTGGATGTTCCGATTCAAACGCGAAGGTGAGCAGGAAACTGTCTGTCATAAGTGACCATGTAGTTGTTCCTTTGCATAATTCAATCTCTATGTACCAGTTCCTTGGAACTGTGTCCAATGTGTGAACGAATCTGTGTACCCATTCATCCTCTGGAATGTCTGGCCAGCTCTGTTCGCATGCCTGAATGTGTATGCTGGGGTCAGTTTCTCCTGTGTACTTGTGTGGTACATACTCTCTATCATCAGAAAATCTGATTGCCATCAGTCTTTTTACATTATCCCATGATGCGATATTCTCTTTATGCGCATACCACCATCTTGCAGGTGTGGCGCGTACTGCAAGGTCCATAGCTGGGATCCTTTGTTCATAAGGAATCTGTTGCTCAAACTGCTCAAGAAAGTCCTGGATATCTGTCAGTACATGATAGGATGGAATCTCATTGATTTCTGTACCAATCCATCGCCGTGATTTACTCATAAACGCACATCTGCGCGTTGAGACTTCGTAAAGTCTATTCTGTCAGTTCTCTAGGCCGACATCAGAATCCGATGCGCATGAGCTGTCGCATCACCAACTAATGTTCCCTTCTGCGGTTGGATTGATGTAGTCATTCTGGTTCGCAGTCATCTGGTAAAGGCTATCCATGTTATGTGCTTCTTCCTCTGCTCTTAAGGGTTCAATATACCTAAGACCTTGGTAAGGATCCAGCAGTGCGATGACCCGGATCTGCGCATCCTCAAAGGTCATCTGTCTTCTCTTTAGGTCGATGACAGCCTTGCTACCAATTGCACAATCAATGCTTAATAGTGTTGGGTATGGTCGACTGTCGCCAATGATTTCTATCACCTCGAAGTCCGCAAAAGTATGAACTCCGTCAATATCAACTGGCACCTACGGTAGTCGACCCAATGGTGATACTCACTGCTGATTAGCTAATCTCAGGTGGATAGGTGATATGGTTAACTGAGGGCTACCCATATGCTCCCATGTCTTCTTAGTTAGGACATTCACTTCTGATCCCATATCTAAGACGACCTCGTCCATTTCAAACTCTCCAATTTGTGCTGTGAGTTTCATCTCCCTTCCGGTCCTTATATGTCCTATAATACTATGAACAGCACGGTGTGCACTGTTCGATAGAGAAGGTTGCTGACACTGATCTATGATGCGTTGTAGCTCGCCAATATCTTTGTCATTTCTCAAGAGCTTCAAACAACTGTGCAAGAAGGATTGTATACTTTCTGTTGATTCATCCTCGTCACATCTCCCTGATGTGGTAGCCTGCGGTGTCTGGTCTCTGTTGTCGTCACAAGGTGCTTGCTGTGGTACGCCCCTAGATGGTGGTACCTGAGATCTTGATTGTGTAGGTTCATCGAAGGAAGCCTTAGCTTCATGAAATGTCTCTTTAGTCTTCTGTAGGTCGAGTGCTGTTTCTTTACCAGGGGCTCTGCGTACCCACTCCTGACTTGTGCTCTTTTCGGTCTCCTGCGATGTTCCACTGGTGGAAGCACCGCTACGAGTCACAATATTAACTATTGGTTCTGGTTCCGTCTGCTCAGCAACAATAAGCTAGATGTTCTGATGTACCGCTGGCTTAGTGTCTTTGATCTTAGCTATTAGTATAGGGCACTCTTCTATGGTATGGTCATAATATTTGCAGTAGTTACAAGTAGTAGTGGCGTTCTGACAGTCCCTAGCATAGTGTCCTACAATTCCACAATTGTAACAAGTGACTGGTCCATGACCTTGGCCAAAACCTCCTCCCCGGCCAAAGCCTTCTCCATGTGCGAAGCCTCTACCACGGCCTCGTCCTCTGAATCATCCTCCACGGCCTCCATAAGTCTGATCCGACGGTGGTCCTGCTGCTGGACCCTGTGTGTCTACTTGGACTCTGTACACATCATGTTGTCTCTCTGACATGATATCATAAGCTCGGTAGTCCTGTTGATCATGCTCGATGGATTTACAGAAGACACAGTATAGGTTCTTAGGTGTCTGTACATACTTCTGAAGCAAAGGGCATTGCTGAGGTGGATGTCCTTGTGCTTTACATATTTCACACCATGGCCCTTGCGTTCTTGGTAAGGGGTTAGGAGCCCCTGATGCTAAATATTCTACGAATACTGGACAGTTGTCTTTACTATGGCCATGTGCTCTACACTTGATGCACCATATGTCTTGCATAACCTCTTTCCCTTTCTTAAGTTCGTGTATCTGTAACGTGAGGTTGGCCAACTGGTTCTGTAGGGTTGTCATGCCTGTGGTAGTTTCTGCTAGAGGTGAAGCCTCCAGTTTCATTGCCATCTCCAGCGCTTCATCTTGAGTGGTGAGTTTCTGCTGCATTAGTGGCATTCTGATATGAGGGAGTAGTGCTGCAATAAACCATTCCTTATGCTGCTCTGGCGCAAACTCAAAACTTACTTGGTCTATAAGAGCTTTGAATTTCTGGTCAAAGTCCCATACTGACTCTGATGGTAACTGCTTAATATCCTTAAGCTCTGTTATACACTAAGATTCAGACTTAGGTTTCTTAAACTCTTTGATCATGGCGTTCTTAACCTGGGCAACTATCTTGGGTAATGTAGTATACTTTATGTACCATGTCAAGGCTCTGTCTCGGAGTGTGGTGACCAAATGTACAAGTTTAAGGTTATCATCATTGATTGTTTTAATGGTCCACATGGCTTCACATAGGAACCAATGTTGTTCCGGGTCTTCTACTCCTGTACCTTTAAAAATAGGTAGCTTCATGTCGTCTCCCATTCTATTCCTCTGTGGTGGGTTTTGACTGACTGGGTTACTACCACTCAGCGGTGTAGGTGAAGGTGATGTAGCGGGAGTAGGTACTATCTGTGAACTACTGGATGGAGTACCTATGGGGTTATTCTGAGTCCGTGTCTGTTTCTGTGGAGTATAGGGGTGGTAAGGGATACCCCCCTCTGGTTCTTCTGTGGTGCTAGGACTCTATTGTCTAATACTGTCTGAACTGTCTTCAAATACAGGAGAGCTAAAATCTACTTTATACTTCTTTCCACTACGTGTTCGTCCAATGTCATCAAAATCACTTTCAAACTCTTGTGACATTACTAGCTTTACTTATTCATCTGAGACTAGATCCATTGTTCCTTTTTCATATAGCAGCATCTTAAGGGACAAGTTTAGAGATTTTAGGTACTTACCATGATATCCTCTGAAGAAGTATCGTTCAGCTTCGCTGAAGCTCTTTCTCTGGTCAACTGCAAATTCTGTAACAAAGCCTTCTAGCACACTGGTAAGCCAGAAGTCCACTACTCTCGTAATCGAATTGTCAAGGTTCTGCACAGTCTGAATCAGCTCCAGTGTCCAGACAATGTTTCTTTTCTTCTTGAATGTGTTCCTATCTGTCAACTTGGATAACCAGTCGAAAAGCTTGTTTCCATAGGTTACAAAAAATATAGCGTGTATGTCTGAAGCGAGGTGCTTTACTAACCAGGCCTCTATGCTTAGTCTAGGACTCCGATTCTCTTTCTTGGAAAACTCCCTTAAGTCTGAATCCAGCCACTGGTGAAACTCTTCTCTGGTAGGACACCAACAGAACATAGAATCCTAGTCATTTAAACCGGCAACAGAACCATTTGTTGATTCCATGGGCAGACCCGGGTTTACTATTATCAAACAAGAACACCCCTAGCTCACTGGCCCTTTCGGCGACAGACCGTGAAGCGATCTGAAGTCTCACCCAAAGTGAATCTAATGGGTTGGCCAAGACTCAAGTGTCTTGGACCAGGTTCTATGCATCCTACTTCTCTTCTCTTACTCCTGTTAGTCACAAGCTCCTCTATCTCTGTGTGTCGCACATCCCTTTCTACTCGCAGCTCTTTTAACTGCGCGATTCTTACTCGTGCGCAAGTCGCACGGTTTCTTCCCTCGTCGCACAACTCCCACTTACTCACAATATCTCCAACCCTATGGCATCTCTACACACTGCGGGACACCCAACCTCTCCTTAATGCTAAGTCCTCAGCTCGCAGTATCGCGCACCACAGCTCCTCTGCCGGTGCGATATCACCTCGCTGCGATATCCTACCTCTACGACTTTGCACTCTTAGTGTTGACTGTGTCGATGTGCGCAACTCTACTTCCTAGAAGTTATACTGTGATTAAGATGGTTGTTAGAAACAAATGTAAAGGAGTCTTTAAGCAGCTTACTAAAATACTTCAACTTATCTCTATCTTCCTGCATTACCGTGAGCTGAACAATACATACATTCACTTACTGCAACTAACATCATGTGCATAATAACCAGTAACAATAAGCAAGTACAATCACAATTATACAACACATAACACGTTGATTTAACGTGGTTCACCCCCAGGATGGGAGTTACGTCCACCAAACTGTGCTTCTATTATATATCTTGAGGGAAGTTAGCATAGTCTGTTGCACTGCATATGCAGCGTGAGATCTCTTCTAGATCTCTAGTCTACTTGTATCTCTATATTGTCTTTCTTTCAATATCTCCTTCCCTCTCTGTCAATCTCTGCGGCTGGTTACATACAGACTCAAATGACTCACATACAAGCTAGGTGTCTGGATCGTTACAACACAGTCTGTCTGACTGACTCCTGAGTCTACAAAATTAATCAACTAACCAACTAATGACTCATTCTATGAACCAACCAACTAACTGGCTAACCCTTTACAATACAAAATTACATCTTTATATAGGCAGCCCGAAGGTCTCGCCATTACAACACTGTGGGCCTGTCCCAACAGTAAACCCATACCCTAATTAGTGACAGTCGGTCCTCTCTGTCCTTGAGGTAGCTGCTTCCCGTCACACCACAGCTCTCTGCAGTCTTCCATGCTTCCCGGCACTAACCATGGGTACTATGCACCGCTTCACTTCTCTATCCTTCGTCTTCAATGCTTGAGCCTCGTTGCTCCTTCTCCTTTATGAGGGTCGCTGAGCCCTCTTGTCTTCCACCGCTGCCTTCAATGCAGTGGTTGAGCTTTCTTCTCTCGGCCGCTCGGGTACCATTGCCTTCTTGAATTTTCTATCTCAAAAGTCATAGTTTTCGGCTCTGCTCTGCAGCTGGAAACGTGCTACGGCATCGTAGCCTTGCCTTATCTTCTTTCCGCCAAAACTTTACCTTTCCGCTAAACTAGCAGCTTCTTCTGTAGCTGCGGGACCCTACTCCAACATTGGTGAAATGGGTAACAATTGGTGAAGTTATGATTGGGTGGAAAAGGGAGCCCAGGTGCTGGTTAATGGATTTAATGATGTCTTCCTCATGGATCTGTAGGGTCCTGTTAGATATGAATAATGAATCCAAATTTCTTCTGACTCACTTACTTCCATGGCTATGCGTGTGACTGGATCACTGTACCATTGCGGTCCAGGTACTTGATATCCTCTTTGGATGCTTCCATTAATGCATGTGTGACACTCATCGACATCAGACCTAACCCATTTTGACATAATTCACAAGGCCTCGAATTTCAAATCAGTGTTTCCCATCAATTCCCTCCTGAATTTTCATTAAGCAAATTTGCCCAAAAAAATATAACAGCGAGGAACGTCTGTCTCAAATTTGTTTAGTTTTGCTACAGTAAATAGTCTCAATTCCAAAATTCAATTGTTTTCATTATTGTATAGAATATTACTATATGACTCCCAGAATTGTTGCTCATATCTTTTTTTTGTCTTGCTTGAAGGTTGTAATTCCTCCTAGAATTTCCCATTGGTGACTATACCTTAGTTTCATCACCTTCACTACTCAAAAGTAACCCTAATGCATTCATATTTGCATTCTAGATTATGTTAAACTCAAAAATACTTCCTAATGTGTTGAGTAGACCTATTGACTACCCAGAAATGTGAGTTAACCCTATTTACCACATTTTGACAAACATGCCAAAGTGGGTAACAAGAAGTATGAAGTAAATGGTTTTTATTGGATGTATTGTAAATTATAGTTTGCTGGATGTGAATCTTTTTACAGTTGATATGCCTTCATAGACTTCCTAGATTGTTGTTTTATGGTGGTTTTAGGGTCATGTATGCCCAGAATTTCTCCTTAGGATTTCGTGCATAGATCTATCCTCAACTTTAATCCAAATTTCCTATTTATTTCTAGTTACACCTTGTTCTACAATAAAAAGTTCCTGGAATCAATAATATTGGTGTTAATCAACTTCTCTTTACCATATTTTACCCATGGGCTTGAACAAAATGGTAAATTCACCACTTCCAAGTTCTAAAGTCATGCCCAAGTCAAGGCATCATGTTGATATTGCCCTTATGGTGGGATCAAGATGAAAAAATTACAAAGCAAATCAATTATGCAAATTATGTTTGGGTTGAACAGTGCATGGTTTTCTAGCTTCGTGTGTTTATAAGAATGGACTTGAGTGAAACTTAGGTTTATTTCAAAATAATTGGGTAAGGTGGTGGGGTCTATGTACTTGTGAGGCCTTTGAAGTGGGAATATCTTGCATAAGGTACTCCCTAACTATTTGGGGTGTAGGAGTTAATATATTTCTTCCATTTTCATCATTGTTTAACAATGGAAAATAGGGGGCAAATATACCTTGAAATAGTCCAATTTTTAATGCATACATGCTACAATTTAATGTGCTATACTTTGCCTTATTTATTGGAACAATGTGTGCTAGAAATGGAAGGATTAAAGGATATATCCTCCTAAGAGATAGGAAACTCCATAGTTCCCTTTAAGATAAGTATAAAAAATATGTTGATATAAAGCCCTTGATCAAACTTGAAATGAGTGAGCCAATTCAAAGTGAGTGTTTAAAGGAGGGTTCCTTAGATATTATGGATGGATGGATTCAAGCGTTTTTTGAGCATCATTGATTTTGTATTTTAGGTCATATTTCTCTAGGTTTGTAGATTTCTCTCTATATAAAAATGTTATCTTTTTTTAGATATCTTTGTGGTCATAATACTTGAGGTTTGTAGGTTGTTTACTTAAGAAGAATGTGATATTTTGCTAGAGATTCTTTGTGATGTCGTAGATGTTGTTGACCCCTATATTATTTTCATTTGATTACTATAGTATATCCTTTTTATAAAGTTGTATGTTTGCTTGTTTAAAACATGTATGCTAATATTTATTGAAAATACTCAATCACTCGAGCTGGCCCACCGAGCCAAGGATTTTCCCTATATTGCCTATGGTCATAATATTAAGATGTCCATTTTCAAACACCACCAAACCCGAGCTATATATAGGTTGAATTCAAATCTAGAGATGGTAACACTCTGTTGATAACTTGATACACTATTTTTTACTTTTTATCTTTTATTTTAAAGTTTCAATGACATTGTGGAACAATAAGTGCTATGTTCACTAGTGACATGTGGGTTAAATAGAAGCAATGGATTTTTGATGTTGTATCAATGTTGAAAGATAATTGTTGGATGTCAAGTAATACTTCGATTCAAAATTCATTGTTTTTATAAAATTAATGATAAAACATTGTAGATAGGATAAGATAATTTTATAAATATCTAACAAATGACCACAATAGTAGGTCAATGGGACAAAGAGAAGTAAAACCATTGCAAATAATATTGTCTAATCAAAAGATAAACTCCTAACCCTAATATACAAAATAAAAAAAAAATCCAAGAATCTAGATACAAAGTAATACCCATGTTAAACATAAAATGTGGATGTCAAGTCATTTCAGAGCTAGAAGCAGAATGAGAAGAGGAAGAAGAACTCAATGAGTCATTGTTTGTAAAGAAAGGGCTGATATAATGTTTGATAACCTCATTTGGGGAGAGCCTACGACCTAGAGGGCTAGTTTTGTATGATATTGGATGGTTGTGATAATTTTCACAACTCTCTAACCTTTGAGGATGTAGGGAACAATCTTGTGATGGATTTTTGGATACTTGAGATGGTGGTAGGTTGAGAAACCAAAATATGTCATGCACAAATCTTTGATGGAGACTAGTTTGCTAGCTATGGATTTGGAGTGTTAAAGTAAATCTTAGATGAAAACTTTTATAGTTTTTCCTCTTCTTTTAATTAGTACAACTCTTTGATCATTATTAGTGTGTTTTTTGTTGTTCCATCTTGTTCCTCTTTTATTTGAAGGGTGGTCTATTTTACACTTTTCTTGTGTAAATTTGTGCATGAAAATATGTTGGTGGTTAATTTGAAAGCCTTATTATCCCAGAAAATATATGGTAAAATATTGATCATCATTTCAATTAACATTATGGTTTTCCATGATTTTGTTTTGAAGCCATGTGTGTGCAGTTATGGGTTTTTATTTTGCTAAAAAATAAATTACTATATTGGACGGAATTGGGAGAAGTTTGCTACTCAGGACTACTTTGAAAAGCATGGAGTTTTTCTATCAAATTTGTGGTCTGGTCCTCTCCTAATCATTTCAACAATAATCTTGGTATTTTTTATGAAATGCATGGGCAGAACAAGTCTTAAGAAATGCTAAATCAAGTGATCTTTTTCCAAGCATCCATATTTGAAGGTCATGACGAAGATTGAATCATTTTGTTGTTTTGCAGACTAATACACTAATTACATTATCTCAGCTCATTGTAAAGTGTAAAAGAGTAGAACTTAGAATTCGGGCACGTGTGGCACGCGAAAAAAATGAATGATTGTTAAAGAATTCATGCAGAGTAACCTTGGGGAAAGACCTAACGACATTCTTTGTAGGTTATTTTTGGATTCTTCATTCTACCAGAGCTTTGTCTTTGAGATGAGAATTTAACCATAACCTGTCATTTCTCTAATTCTGGTTGTTAAATGGTTAGCTCTAAAAAGCTTTATTTTACTTATAGCATCATCTTCTTTCGAAGGTTTGCAAATAGATTAGTAATGTATGCACGTTCTTGTGCATGCTAGGGTGTGTAAAACTAGAAATTTTCTGTAAAAAATTGATGTTTTCATATGAAAACTTAAATCTAATCATGTATTCTTTTGTTTTGATTGAGTTTTCTTCAAATTTAAGAGGGAAGCACTTCTAATTTTCCAGCATTAGATGAGTGGGTCTAAACATTTTGCTGGCATACATCTTGTTAAGTAGTTGTCCAAAAAATTTAGTGTAGTAAGGTAGATTTTATCAATTTTGTTTGGTATAATACTGCAATAAACATATTGAGAAATATGGACATCAATTTGCTGGTATGAATTTATATAAATCATACAATTACTGAGCAGGAGGGTTTCAAGACAGTGGGTTGACAGCTTGTTTTTTTACTAAAGTTTGATTTAAAAGCAAAGTTGTTGTTTTAACTACTATATTATGATCTTCAGGTCATTAGAGGTACTCATATTTGGAATTGAATGCTTGCATATATATTATCAGCTGAAATACTTAAATTTGGATTTCCTTCGAGTGATTCACCAGGGCAGCAGATAAGGGGAAGGTTAAGGTTGAGTTTAATGATTGTCACAATGCTTTATCTGTCATCTTGGGTGATATGCATTAGTATCAAGGCTGACAAGTAACATCCCACTCTTCCAATGATGTGGAGTTTTCTTGAAAATAGTCACTTTGTGTTTATAGGAAAGTATATGAATACAATCTCTTGCAAAAAAATGAAAATTCACTCAATGGAACCCAAGATAATCACTTTTTGCAATGTGTAGAATTCACAATTGAACAAACATTTTCTATGACATCTGAGAAGAAAGCAAAATTGACGAATAGCCAAGTTGGAGGGTTAGGCCTTCTGATATAAGGTACAACTTATTGTTCTTTTTTAGAATACCAAAAGATATTTACAACCCACCCTTGCTGAAAATATTTACTTGTGTAAACCTCTGAAAATATTTTTTTTAACTATACAGTGCCTCGTCGCATTTCTAAAGACTTGTGGCCACATCCGACAAGGTTTCCAAAGATATGAAAAGAGAAATCATCGGACCACCGATGATAACTCGTCGTAAATTCAATGCCATACCATTTTTTTTACAACCTGTGGCCTTGTCCGACGAGGTCGCGATAGCTCCGATAAAAGAGACCGTCAAAAAACAGATGACAAAGCATCAAAAATTCGACAAACCATTCCTCTAATTCGATGGAATAATCCTAAATTTTTACATAAGAACTATCTAGCATTCAACAAGGATATGTCATATTTTTTATGAGGATAAGTTGGATTATCGAGAAGGAGAAGTTGTATTTTCAATGAGAAGTCATCGGACATTCGACGACTTAGAGGTGAAAGATTTCCACTTAGAATGTTGAAAAATCGATGGGTAGTGGATTGTCATCGAATATCCAACGTTATGCCATCGACGAAAAAAAATGAGGTTGTTGAATAATCAACAGGGTATTGTCGAATTTTAGACATGGAAACCGTCGGATTTTGGGCTCAAATTCTGTTGTGGTAGTCATGCACATGAAACCATGCACCTAGCACTACTATGAACTAACGTATTTGTCAGTCATTTACATTCAAAATAGTTAATGGGTTTTATCTTTATTTAACTAGTGTTAGAATAATCAAAAACCCATTCCATACTTAGGATACATTAATTAATCTTTTTGATTAATTTTCTAGGTCCTACACTAGCTAGTTGGCATCCACTTTTACCACTTGGTCAAAAAATTCCTGAACTACCTCCAGGAGCATCTTCACAATATTATGTATAATATTATGTATAATATTATAACAACAAAATAGACTACCCATTTTAATAAGTGGGCATCCCTTCCTTATCCATAGTTAGACTGGTTTTTAACAGTTTTTAAGTCAAAAGGTGAAATCTAGTCACATGGAAACTGCCTTGTTTTTTGCATAATTGATCGTCGATATTTTTCTCTCCCAAAATCATAAGTATATTGAATTTCCATCACTTATCAGCAGACATACATCATTCATCCAATTGGTGACCTCCTTGACTTGTTTGGAAAGTGTTTTATGCACCTAGGGGGGGGATTTTTACTTTTAGTAATCATTCTTTTGTGAGGATTCAACTTGCCTCCTTAGTCATTCTCATATCTGATTTAATTATATATTTGGACAGGCTATTATTTTATAAGGTTGACTCATGTAAAACTATTCAATGCAAGTTTGTGTTAAACACCAATTTGAGTGTATTTATGCATGTTTTCAAGCAATTTTTGTGAGTTCAACTATTCTAAGTTTGGAATTAATTTCCGTATGGTAGCAAAGCCCCTTTAGCTTGATTATAATCCTCTCTTATTGCTCTTGTAGGATTGACATCACTCCCCCAAGGATTTCATTCATTTTATTTAGGGCATAGTTCTTGAAGAATGGATCAATCTCACCATATCATCTTGACTCCATTCAACTACTTTGAATGGAAGGAACATATGGAGATTCTGATGATGAGAAAGGACCTCTTCAGAGTGACCACAGAATCTAAGATTGGTTCCTATGCAGCACCAAAGAATATCAAGTGGCACAATAGGAGGGATGAGTCTTATGGTCTCTTGTGTCTCAGCATTTTGAGAGACCTTCTTTTCCATGTAGATGGATTGGCATCACCAAATCAAGTATGGGAGAAACTCCAAAAATTATTTGGAAAGACAAATGAAATGAGGGGACATTCACTTGAGAATGAGCTTGTCTCACTAATTCCAAGCAATTTCAATTCCTTACAAGTCTACTTCTCCAAGTTCAAAGCTCTTGTTCTTTTGTTAAAGAAATGTGGTATTGAAAATAAACATGAACAGCTAGTCTTAGCCATACTTCAAAGCTTGTCCCTGACTATTTTATTTTTGTATCGACCTTTCATGCCACAAAGTTGACCGTTTTAAACTAGAATATTCCTTCACTTATAGATTTCATGGAATCCTTGACCCTGGAGCAAGATAAGTTGGTCATGATGGGAACCATCAAACCTTCTAAAGATCAAGCTTTGGTTGTTGGAGACTCAAAAATGGATTCCAAAGTAAAGGATAAGTCTAATCCAAATAAGCCTCCTGATCAAAATAAAGGGAATTCCAAGTCTCATGAGATGTCTTCAATCTCTAAGAAGATTTCCTAGAAGAATAAATATAAAGGTGAAATGAGCAACTACGCATATTGTGGTAAGGGATACCATCCATAGAGTTCTTGCATAAAGAAACAACTTTAAATGTTGACTCAAATCATTGAAAAGCACAACATCTCTCTTCTTGAAGGCACAAAAAAGAAGGAGGGTGCATCAAATTTTGAAGACAAATAGAGATTTCATGCACTAGTAGCAAGAACTGTAAGATCCTCTTCCCTTATCATTCATTCTGGAGCTTCAAGACACATGGTTTTGATAAGGGATACCTTCTCCTCTCTTGATGATTTGAATGGTCGTAAAATTGTATTGGGAGATTATTATAAAATTGAAAGTAAAGGGAAGGGAAGAATAGATATTGACCATGGTTCCTTCAATAATGTTGTGTATGTCCTGGGTCTTGTTCCCAATCTCTTGGAAGTCTATCATATGACCCACACTAGGTATCATACAAAGGTTGTCTTCACTTCCAATGATTCTGAAATCACAGAAATTTTTAATAGTAAAGTTATAATAAAAGGTTTTGTTGATCATAGCTCAAAAGTTTACAAGTTCTCACACTTCATGCCCTTCTCAAACCCCTTTGCTCTCCTTAGTTATGCTAATGAAGCTATCAAGATATGGAATGAAAGGTTTGGACATATAAACTACAATTACATATCTAATTTGTATGACAAATACATGGTCATATGGTTTCCCAAATTCAATTTTTCTAAAGGAGTATGTCAAGGATGCATCCTAGGAAAACACTAAGAGTGCAAGTATGAGAGAGTCAGTCATGAGTGAACCTATGCACCCCTTGAACTTATTCATAGTGACATAGTTGGTCCTTTCCCTCATATTTTAATGATTCAATCCAAATATTTCCTAAAGTTCATTTGATGACTTTTCCATATACTGTTTGGTCTTCTTCCTCAAGCAAAAGTTAGTAGTTGAGAACGAGTAAGGAAGAAACTTGAAGGTCACCATATCTAATAATGGCAATGAATATGTCAAATCTAAATTTATACAATAATTTTTTTTTAAAATAGCATAAAATCTTATTAAATGCAGACATTGACTCTTTGATTAGTTTATGTTACCAGAATTGTAACTGAATGATCTTTTATTATGCTTAACTTTAAGGATGAGTTTCTTGTCAGTTACTGATTATTTTCTGTTTGCAACCACAAGGGGGATTGCCATAACAGACTGGGCTTACTTAGCTTCCGAGCTAATGCAGCAGTTTTTCTTTCTCTGACAGATGTACAGGTAATGTTCGGGTCGCTGCTAACAAATCTTTAAAGTATTAGATAACAATTTGTTGTACCAAAATCATTCAGTAAAAGTATAAGCATGTTAGCCAGGTTTATCAAGCTTTTAAAGGTAAAGATTTTCCTATCATCTCCTTAATATTTTACTGATATAAAGTTGGAAATTACTAAAGAATAAGATAGCTATTTTCCTTTATAATATCAGAATTAAGTATCCCTATGGAATACTGGACCATTTGATGAGTTTACCATAATGCAAACATAGAAGTAAATGATATTTCTTATCTAGCACAGTAAATATAACTGGGTTACCATATTTAGACCTAATTCTACTCATCCGTTGTTACTGCATCATGCCAAGTTTAAATTCAGAATATGTTTTGATTTGCAAATGCAATTGTAAAGGATATGGAGTTAAAAATATCAATATATACTTTTCTTACTTCCAGCAATTACAAGGTTTACTGTTTGATACATGCCTTCTCTTAACATTTTAAGGGTTTGCATTGCTTGGAAAACTACTTCTATTTCTATGATCGTCAATTGAATAAAATCTATAAGCACCTTTAGAATTAGTTCTAGATTATCATAATTAAACTCATTTATGAGTTTCCAGACTATACTATCCATAAGAATGGTTATAATAATTTACATAAACTGCCTAACATACACTCACTTACATAATATTTGTAAATCTTTGAGCAGGAAGGATAACAAAAGTCTAATTGTTACCATAAAGAACCTAAGACTAATAAGAGATTGTTATTATATTAGTAATAACAAGTAAAAAGGATTAGAGTAACCCTACTCCAAATTTGTGGATTATATAGCTTGATTTCTACAATTTAAAGTCAAATAAAAAGAGAATGACAAGTCTTTAGCTGCAATGCAAAAAACTATAGAAATTTGGCATTAGAGTTGTAGAATATAAACAACTATGCCTAACATTACTCCATTATTTTATAGTCTTTAAAGAAATGCTAAGTCTCTTTCCTTCACTTGAGACTAAGATAAAAATAGTAATTAAGTGGTATGTTTAGAAGCAACCACCACTTAACCTTATTCCTATGCTCTTATATCCTTTTATAAATTAAACCAAGATCTCTATGTCTAAATATTTCAAGACTATATCTTTGAGCAATATTTATAATACAAGGTTTTAATATTTATAAAGCAAAGTTTTATATTTATAAAGCAAGGTTTTAGTATTGATAATGCATAGTCTTTCGAACATTATTCTAACATTCGTGGTCGTGAAAATATGGCAGGTGATACCATAGTATAACGAACATATGGGATCTCCATGCTATGATTTTGTTTGGAAAAACAATCAATGGGAATCTCGTCGAGAACATTAGAACTTCGACCCACTTGCATGCAATATATTAAAACATTATGTGGTCACTCCAGAGCCATGCATTGGTGTTATAAAATCGTTGAATCAACCCTAATTTTCCATTTCTCCCTCGCCTTCGGGCTTGGTCGCTCTGCAAACCCTCCTGGTCCAATTTTTGCTGTTGCACTGTTTGATAGCAACTTGCATGCTGCTCCAGTCCTTCATGCTCATCTACTGCACTGTGTGGGAGTCAATAGCTTGCTGTTGGCGGTTTAATGGTTTACTGTAAACCTAGGGTTTTTCCCTTCGGCACCATTGTCGACCCTGTCACGGCGTGAGTGCATCTTTCGACTTGATACTGTCCATGCTCCCATTTTGAAATGTATCCCTCACTCCAGCTAGCTCGTTCTTCTTGGTGACCAAGGAAGGGTTTATGCTTCCTCTGATCGTGGCTATCAGTTTATTTACAGTGGCTGCACTTCCTTCAAACTCACCGGTAAGTTACAGTTTATTCCCTTCGTTTTTTTTTTATTTCATGAATATAGCTTAACCAAAATATGATAAGGTTTTTAACTATTAAACTGCTCCTTCTTTTGCAGATTCGGTCTCCTCCTTGTGGAGTGGAAAACGCAAGGTTTTCAGCTATTGGCTTCTCCCCCGTAAGCCTAGTCTCAACCATGACGTTCCTCCTTGCTGGTTTTTAGGGCTGTTAGTGAATGGCTTTGAGTGACTAGACTCTGGTGGTTACTTCGGTTCCATTCTGTCTTATCTAGCTGTAGGTTAAAATAGATTTTAACAGGTTTAATCCCTGCGATATGCATGGGTGTTACGGCTTAGGCCGATGGTGTAATTAATAGTTTCCTTCTGGTTTTTAAACGTTGTAAATAAGAGGAAGTACAGGGCTGTAAGCCTGTCTGCAAATGAGGTTACGACCTCGACTGCTTGCTTTCTTTACTATATTCTTTGTGTATTTAGGGTTTTCACACGAGGTTTGATAATATAAAAATATTTTATTGCTTTCCTGTATCTTCTGGTTTGTGTTACCACATACAGTTTTTAAATCTATGCTCTACATAGGAAATAATTAAATATGGGTTTATAACAGCTTATATGGTGGTTTTATTATGCGGTCGTAGGTGAAAATATCGTCTTAACTCTTAGTATTTATTTTATTTGTATAAACTAGATTTATAGGGTTCAACCCTAATTTTATAGTTGAGATTAAGTTCAGTTTCTTAATCTTCCATTATGAATTAAAATTATAAACTCTGTCGATAATTGTGAGTAAAATAAATGGATTAAATCATAATGATTAAGCTCGTTGTTCGAGCAATATACTGGTTATGTTATTACCTTTGCTTTTTAGAATAAATAACTGAGTTATCATACTATTGATAAACTCTTTATATAATGTTACTGTTAGGGTTATGTACTTTAGTTTACTTATTATGTATTAACTTCTTAGATGTTATGTAGGGTTTATACCCTTATACCAATATCATAAGTGTTGATTCTACTTTCTTATATTATTTTTGGTCATGTTATAAATACTGTATTTTATCTTGTTATATAAAGAATTCAGGAGAAAAAATACTCTCCAACTTATTGTTAAATAGATTTGTTCTTAAGGTTTATAAACTCGCTTTACAACTTGACTTCTATTTATTAGAAGCTGTGTATGCAAAGTGAATACTTTTCACATTATGAAAGCCGGTTGTACTCTTATTATATTTTACTATTGCCTTTAAGTATTGTTTATTTAATTTGTAATACACAGAGTATAAATATTTTGTACATAAACCTTACTTATTTATTCATCAGGTATAAATAGTCTAGGTTTATAATTGCAATAATAAAATATTACTTAAAGTGTTACTTTTATAATGTATGTATTATAGATACATTATTGGTAATACAATAATGATATTACTTCTTACCAATGTTTCTATGATTATTATTTAATGTTGTTATCCAATGTTTGGTTTAGTTTATTATTTAGTTATAATGACTAGGTATTTTTACCTAATACTCATTCAATATTTAAGTTTATTCTCATATACATATATATATAAATTCTTGTGTATATAATAACATTGATTTACCATGTGTGAAAATAGAATAAACAGTTTTGTAATATGTTTAAGCTTAGCTGAAATAAAAGAAGATTCAATAATTAAATAACTGCATTCATAATCAAAATACAGACTAACACCACTAAATTTTAACTATAAAATTAAACTAATAAGTAATTACATCCTACTGTCAATATTGTCTTTTTCAACATTTAAAGGTTAGATTCTTTCAAACTGGAAGATAACAATTATAATATTTAAACAGCAGAAATACTTATTCTATCTTTTCTTTATTACAGCTAGCTTTTACTGGAAACAAGATACAGTACTAGGAAGTAGTTTTTAAGACTATAAGAAAATAACTTGTGAATTTGTGAAACACTTGTAGTTACTGAAAATAAATAAATAGGAAACTCGGTTCAGAAGGATACTACTTCACAATACCAAGATACTGTGCTGGAGTAGGGTCTGGTGATCCCAGATGTGGAAAAACACAGTAATTCTTTAACTCAGCAACAGCTTTAACTACTAATATTCTGAGATATATTGCTAAACTAACTAACTCTTCAGACATATAATATAACATAACATCCATCCATTCATACTCTTTAAACATAAAGAGATAAGTGACAGAACCTGTTTAAAATGTGGACAACAACAGCAATGGGAGGTTGTTCCTCCCTACCAACTCCTGGAGAGCGCTCAGACAACGACTTCTCAGGACCCTCGAGCTTGCTCTGGTCTCCCTGGCTGGAACTAGGTGCAGCAAAGTTAGATACCAATCTTCAAACTCAATATAAACTCAGAACTATCAGTTAGTTCTCTCAGCCAAAAAGCTGTAATGAAATCAAGTTACTGCAGCAATCCTCCTAGAACAACTTCCTTACTGTATTTCCCTCTTCCTCAATGAATTTCCTGAATAACATTTACCTGAATTAATTCTCTTTGGAAAATATCTGAGCAGCCTCAGCTCTCTTCATTGAGTACTTTTAAAAGATTGCCTAGGTCTTTTTTGGGTTAACTGTCATTTAATGAGCCACCTGCTCTGATTCCCCTTTCTTTGGGAATCATGACCCCAAATATAGGGAAGTTGCCACCTGCAACTTAGGAAGTGTTTGAGGATGCTGCCACTTGTCTTTTGCCTTTCCACCTAGTTCCATCCACCAGTTTGACCAGTAACCTCTTTTTAACAGCTCTCCCATGTTGTTGTCTCCATAATTTATTTATTAATAATAAAATATTCTGAATTACACTCCATTTCTGTTGACTCTGCTGAGTCATCAATCCCTACTTAGCATTAAATTTAACATAATGTCTCAGGAATATAATAAAACAATTTACATAATTTTACAAAATTGGGGTATGTGACATACACACCCCCTTAAAATGTAACATCCTCCTCGATGTTACTTATTCCTCATCCTCTGCAACCTCCTGGAACAGATTCGGGTATGCTTCCTGCATCTTACTTTCCAGTTCCCAGGTAGCTTCTTCTGGACTAAGGTGCTTCCATTGCACCTTCAGCTGTCCAATTGTATGGTTCCGTAGAGTAATTTCCCTCCTCCCGAGGATACAGTCCGGTTCCACCAGAACTTCCCCTTCTGGTTCTACCTATACAACGTTCCAATCAATCACATGAGTAGCATCGTGAACATACTTTTTCATAACAAAAATATGAAAAACATTGTGCACTTTTAAGTTAGGTGGTAACGCTAGCTAATATGCAACTTGACCAATTCTAGATAAAACTTCAAACAGACCACAGTAACAAGGCGCTAATTTTGCACAACTCCCTAGTCTTAGGGAGCTCTTATTTGGTCTTACCTTTATGAACATGTGCTCACCCACCTGGAACTCTTTAGGAGTTCTTTTCAAATCTGCTTGGCTCTTTTGCTGATCCTGGGAAACCTTCAAATTCTCCTGCACTTGTTTCACAATCTGTTCCATTTATTTTAATAATTTGGGTCCCAACACTAATCTATCTACTAGATTATTCTAGGAGATAGGAGGGTTACATTTACGCCCATACAGAATTTCAAAAGGACTGAACTTAGCTAATGATTGATAGTTGTTATTGTATGCAAATTATGCTAAATGCAAGTAATCCTCCCACTTACCTGGTTGATCCTTAACGTACATTTTAAACAAATATTTCAACACCTGATTCACTCTTTCAGTCTGTCCGTCCGTCTGAGGATGGAAAGAGGTGCTGAAATTCAGTGTTGTGTTTAATCCCTTAAACAAGGATTTCCAAAAATTCCCTGTGAATTTAGGATCCCTGTCTGAAATAATAACCTTCGGTACACCATGTAGCCGAAAAATTTTCTTTAGAAATATGTCAGCTATATTTGCAGTCTTGTAAGTGGTTTTAACAGGAATAAAATGTGTTGCTTTACTTAATTTATCTACTACCACCATAATTGAATCATTCTAATTTTGATTTCTAGGTAATCCAGTAATGAAATCTAAGTTGATTATTTCCCATTTCCAACTAGGAATAGGCAAAGGTTGCAGTAACCCAGCTGGATGTTGATGTTCTGTTTTCACTTGTTGACAGTCCAAACATATAGCTATATACTCAGCTACTTCAGATTTCATATTAGGCCAGAAATAATATTTTCTCAACATGGTGACAATCTTCTGGTAGCCTGGATGCCCTAAGTAAGGGGTTTTATGAACTTCATCCAGAATCAGCAATTTAACCTTAGGCACATTAGGCACATACAATCTGTCCTTAAACAATAAAAATCCATCTTTAGTTAGACTATAACCCTTTATTAAACTTTCTGTAGGTTCTTCTTTAGCTGTAGCTTGTAATTTTTGATAAATTTCATCCAATTTTATCCCTTCAGTCAACTGTTCATTTAAATCAGAAATATAAGTACTGATTGCTGTTGTAAAATTCAGCTTTGCATTTCTGTTTAAAGCATCAGCCACCTTATTTTTCTTTGCTTTTATGTGCTGAATTTTGAAATCGTATTCACTTAAGAAGGCTAACCATCTTGCTTGCCTTGCATTTAAGTTAGGCTGATCTAAAAGGTATTTTAGACCCTTATTATCAGTCATTAAAGTAAAATTTCTGCCTATTAAGTGGTGTCGCCACATTTTTAAGGCATGAATAATAGCAGCAAGCTCTAAATCATAAGTGGCATAATTCTTTTCATGGATCTTTAGCTTCCTGGACTCATAGGCTATGACATTCCCATCCTGAGTCAGCACTCCGCCTAAACCATCATTACAAGCATCGGTGCAAAACAAAAAATCCTTATTGGGATCTGCTATTCTTAGAATAGGCACAGATTTTAATAAAGTTTTTAATTTCTTAAAGCTTTCTTCGCATTTTAAGTTCCAATAGAATTTCTTGCCTTTCTTTTGCAAGGAAGTGATTGGGTTGGCTATTTTTGAAAAGCCTTCAATGAATCTCCAGTAATAACCGGTAATTCCCATGAAGGACCTAACATCTGTTACGTCTTTTGGTACTGGCCAATCTTCGATTGCCTGGATCTTTTCAGGATCAACTGAAATCCCTTCCTTAGTCACCACGTGACCTAAGTACTGGATTTCATCCCTGAAGAAATCACACTTACTGAACTTCGCAAAGAGCTGTTACTCTCACAGTTCTTGTAAGACTATCTGTAAATGTTCCTTATGTTCCTCTTCATTTTTAGAATAGATTAAGATGTCATCGATGAATACGACAACAAATTTATCTAAGTATTTATGCATTATGTTATTCATTAAACACATAAAGACGGCTGGGGCGTTTGTAAGCCCAAATGGCATTACAACAAATTCGTAATGTCCATACCTTGTTCTGAAAGCTGTCTTGAAAATGTCCTCTTCTTTAATTCTCACCTGATGATAGCCTGATCTCAGGTCTATCTTAGAGAACACCGTAGCTCCATGCAGCTGATCAAATAGATCACCTATGCGGGGCAACGGATATCTGTTTTTAATTGTCATTTTATTTAGTTGACGGTAATCTATGCAAAGTCACATAGTTCCGTCTTTCTTTTTGAAAAAGATTACTGGTGCTCCCCAAGGGGACACACTGGGTCGAATATACTTCTTATCTATTAACTCCTTTAACTGTGATTTTAATTCGTTAAGTTCCAGAATATTTATACGATACGGAGCCTTCGAGCTGGGTAGAGCACCTGGTACCAGCTCAATTGTGAAATCCAGTTTTCTCCTGGGAGGTAATCCTAGAATTTCCTCCGAAAAAACATCAATAAATTCATTTAACATAGGAATATCCTCTATTTTTATTTTATCTATTTCATATTTACTCACCTCATCTGTAAGGCTTTACACTCTTTCCTGACTGCTCTTTTGAGTTGTAAGGCATAAATCTGCCTGATTACAGTTTTCCTAGGAATACCCTTAACTGTTACAGGCTGTTCATTATTATTCACACATGTAAAGGTTTTATCAAAACAGTTTAAAAATAACTTATGCTTTTCTAACCAGTCCATACCAATAAGTATGTCATACGAGCCAAGTGGCAAAACATTTAATTTAACAGTAGTTTTAAAATCATTCATATCTAAAGCACATTCCTTAACATAACAGATTACCTTTCTTTTTGCCCCAGTGGCTAGCTGTACTAACCAAGAGTTATCAAACCTTTCAACAATCAGATTACACTTTTCTACTATCTGCGGTGAAATATAACTAAGGCTAGGACCTGGATCTATTAAAATAGTTACAGGGGTTTTGTTAACCATACCTTCTACTTCCACCATGGAATTTTGATAATCATCTTGGCGGTTCTCCAATGCTGCATCGATTCGGGGAATAGTCCTTGGAAAGTCTCCAACAGTCATTTCATCTTGTATAGTATGAATATTGCTGTTTGGCTTCTTTCGATTTGGGAAAACTGAAGCATAGTGTGGGCCATTGCACTCCCAACTTAGGAAGTGTTTGAGGATGCTGCCACTTGTCTTTTGCCTTTCCACCTAGTTCCATCCACCAGTTTGACCAGTAACCTCTTTTTAACAGCTCTCCCATGTTGTTGTCTCCATAATTTATTTATTAATAATAAAATATTCTGAATTACACTCCATTTTTGTTGACTCTGCTGAGTCATCAATCCCTACTTAGCATTAAATTTAACATAATGTCTCAGGAATATAATAAAACAATTTACATAATTTTACAAAATTGGGGTATGTGACATACATGATGGATTCTAAACCTTTTCCACCAAATTTTTGGGCTAAAACAATCAAATATGCATCCTATATCTGGAATAGGGATCCTCACAAAGATATTGATAGAATCACTCCTTTCGAAGCTTGGAGTGGACACAATCCTAATGTGTCCCACTTCAGGATTCTTGGCTCTAAATGTTGGGCAAGAATTCCACCAGAAAAGAGGAAGGATTTGGAACCCCAAAGTCAATAATTCCTATTTTTTAGGTATTCAGAATATTCTAAAAGGTATAATATAATCAACTTGAGAACTCAAGAATACCTCATTGAAAGGAGTGTGCAGTTTGAAGAAGAGCCTATGCCAACTACAGAAGTTGGAGAGTCATCTTCACCACCACCAACTTTGATTGTATGTCAAGAATCTAATAAGTTTTTTTATTCTAATATGTATGATAATTAATATTAATTTCATATCCTAACAATTCTACAATACCATAGTGGGAAGCAAATACCATTCAAGCAGCTTCGGAAGTAGTTGGGAATCCTAGTGATCCTAGAAGAACTAGATCTCAATTTGAGAGTGCCCTTTTTGTCAAGGACCCATGCTTTATTGAGAAGTGTTATCTGATGGTTGAATCATATCCACAAAAATATGAATAACCATAATAATATCAAATATGGAAAACAACCATGGAATAGGAATAGCATTCACTCCAAAAGAATGAGACATGGGAACTAGTCAATATTTTACCACGAAGAAAGCTAGTCAAGTGCAAATGGGTATTCAAGACAAAGTTTTATACTGATGTATTTCCTATGATGTGTAATTCAATATTAGTGGACAAGGAATTCTCCATATTCCAAGGAATTTACTACAATGAGACCTTTGCACCAGTGGCAAAGATGGATTCTATAAGACTAGTTTCGGACATTACAGCTTCCGAGCAATGGGAGGTACATCACATGGATGTGAAGAGTTCCTTTCTACATGGAGATATGAAATAAGAGATATATATCCAGAAGCCATAAGTTTTTTTTACTAATGCATATCTTGTGTGCATGTTGAAGAAATCACTATATGGGATAAAACAAGCTCCCATATCTTGGTATGCAAAGATTGATAGTTTTCTGCTATCACATTACTTTAGTAGATGCAAGTATGACCCAAATTTCTATTTGAATATGAATATTATTGAATATGGTTCAATAATTATTGTTTTTTTGTGTGTGTATTTCCTTTTGATGATATTAATTTCCATGAAATAAATTTCCTCCTTGAAGCATGCTTTGAACCATGCCTTCTCTATGACTCATTTGAGATTGTTGAGGGAATTTTTGGGGCTTGATATTTCTCAATCAACACTTGGAATCAAAGTAAATAATTCCAAATATGCTTCAGACCTACTAATAAAGTTCAACATGAGGGATTCCAATCCAATCAAGACTCTTTTCTTCCCAGGAGTTCTGCTTGAATAAGAAAATTCAACTCCTTTGGTAAACAACACACTGTATAGGCAGCTAGTTGGTTATCCGCTCTATTGGACTCACACTTGAACTGATATTTCTTATGCAGTGAGTGTATAATATAGACACATGTATTAACCAAATGACATACATTGGAGGGAGAAAAAAAGAGAATCTTTCACTTTGTGCAAGAAACAAAGACACATGGGATTCACTATGTTGCAAAATATGACCTAGAGTTAGTTGGTTTTACTGACTTTGACTGGGAAGGTGATAACACTGATAGAAAAAAAACTTATGAATATGTGTCTATGCTTGTAGATGTACCAATCAGTTGGTCAAGTAACAATAAAAGTGTCATTGCACTTTATTCTACAGAGGCATAATAAAAAGGAGTTGTGAATGTAGCTACTCAATGTTTGTAGTTGCAAGGTATACTTGGAGAGTTTGGGATCGAATATGACACTTCCACATTAATTTATAGTGACAACAAAATTACTAATAGAATCTCAATAGAACCAATACATAAGCAATGAACCAAACACATATATATCCAAATGCACTACATCAGAGGGCTTGTGCATGATGAGTTCATAGCTTTGCACTATTGTGCATCATCCAAGCAAGTTGTAGACATCTTCACCAAGGAATTCTCTGAGAAGACATTCAAAAATATCAAATAACTTATTTTAATATTTTATCACAAGGTGAAGACTCATTGAAGAAAACATTTCACAAAAAAAAATCATGTCTATGTTTAAGTGAGGATTTTCCCCTTGTGGTTTTGCCTCTTTCCTTCCTTTTTATGGACAAGCAGTCTGTAAATGGTGACTAAGCCTTGTTGATAGGACCTACATATCTGATATATTTCTGATATTTCACATAATTCAAGATTAAGAGGGTATGTTAGAATAATCAAAAACCCATTCCCATACTTGGGATACATTAATTAGTCCTTTTTATTAACTTCGTAGGTCCTACACTAGCTAGTTGGCATCCACTTGCACCACTTGGTAAAAAATATCCTAAATTGCCTCCAAGAGAGCATTCACAAGATTCTAGATAATATTCTAAAAACTCAACAAACTACCCATTATAGTAAGTGTATATTCCTTCCTTATCCACAATTACACTGCTTTTTAGCAACTTTTAAGGAAAAAGGTGAAAGGTAGTCGCATGGAAACTACCTTGTTTTTTCCACAACTCATCCTAAATATTTTTATCTCCTAAAATCATGAGTATATTGAATTTTCATCACTTATCAGCTGACATGTCTCATTCATTCAACTCATGACCTCCTTGACTGGTTTGGAAAGTGTTTTATGCACCTAGGGGGGGATTTTTGACTTTTAGTAAGCCTCTATTTGTGAGGATTTAACTTACCTCCTTAGGCATTCGAATCTCTAATGCAATTATATATTTAGAAAACCTATTATTTTATAAGTTTTCCTGATGTAAACTTATTAAATGCAATTTTGTGTTATGCACCAATTTTAGTCTCCAATTTGAGTGGACCTATGCATGTTTTCAAGCATTTTTTGTGAGTTCAATTGTTCTAAGTCTGGGCTTGATTTCCATAACTAGTGTCCAAGGTCGGTAGTACTTAGTTAATGAGGTGAATTGAATTCATATTAAATTAATTGGGATATCTTTGAGTCAATTTGAGTTATCATGAATGCATGGGATTGATATAGGGTGAATTGGAGTCGGTCCTTGTGAATTCAATGTTGACAAATTCGAGTTATTCAGTCACCAGCAGTGTATTTGTCACTGATTTAGAGTCAGTATTAAAGGAATTCAAGATTCTCTTTTAAGAACTTGAATGATTCAATAAGTGATTTTTGGAAACCGTCATGATTGGGAGTCCTTCCTAAGTGATCTGGATTCACTCTCTTAAAGGCAATTTGAATTGACCTAATAGGATTTGAATTGCTCCATATTTCATTCATTCATGTAGGTTGGAGTTGTTGGAGCATACCTCTAACTGGAATGCATATTCAAAAGGGATTTTTTTCCATCATTCTTGCACACTTTTTTATAGATTCTTGCTTAGATATCTAAGAGGATTTTGTGAGAGACTCTATTGGTCTTGGATATCAATTCTCATCTAGAGGATCTATAAGTTGAGGTAGAGGGGGACAATCCCAGACAAGTATCTATGACTTGTGCTCATTTTTTATGAGAGGGGGACAATTCTAACAAGTGAGCTAATTTTTTGTGGTAAGTGGTGCTCTGGTAGAGTGGGGGAATCCATAGAAGGATACTACACCAACAATTTATTGACTTTATAGGAGAGGGGGGCAATCATAAGAAAGGAAGCAATTGATTCTAACCTTTCCTTCAAGGAGAGGGGACAATACTGAGGAAGAGGGTTTAGAGTTAATTTTTATTGACTTGAGTAGGAGAGATATATGTTGTCCATCTATGTTACATGGGTGTATTATCCTGTACAACTGAATTGATGACTCCACTAGGGAGTCCATCCTATTGTGGGTCCATCCTGTAGGATTGCTTACCATTCTTTGTTTTGATTTTGATTCTGGGTGTGCATGTTTGTATATTAGCTCTTGATTCATAGTCTGTTATGTTCAAAATACTTTCTAGTTTTTTCCCTTTAAAATTTTTAGCAGAACACGTGAGTTTCTATGTGCACAGTCTGTACCCTTGTACATGCATGTTGCAGTCTAGATAGTTAGGTGTCATACGCGGGTAGTCTGTATGGAAACTTGCATGTTTCCTCTAACAGTCTATGGTTTCAATAGAGATTTCTTGTCCCTATCTTTTGGCTTGTGGATTGCTTGGAAGTTTTTTGTTTATCACATGACTCTGTGATTCTGAGGTCTGTATGTCACACAATTTGCTTGTTCGTCAAGTCTTTGAGATTTTGTGTTTGATTTTCTTTCATTTGTGAAGTGTCAGTGGTCCTCCTGCTTGGTTTGTAGGGTTGAGTGATTGTGTTCGAGGTCTAGTGATTAGGTCCTTGAATGATTTATACTCTGAACTATTTCTTGTGGTCTCAGTTTGTTACTTGTTGATCAGAATATTTCACCTCCTGCAGATAGCAAGGTGTTCTGCTAGTCTGAATGGTTCAGATCCAGAACAAATAGATCACAAAGGTTGATAACTCCCCTTAGACACTATAGATATTTGGAATACATGGCTTTGATAGTTCACCTGTGTACCTGCAAAAGAGTTCAACACGAAACAGATCAAAGCAACCAGAATATGATCTACTAATCTATGCTAGTGACTAAGGAATCTAGCAATATATATCTGAAATCAAACATCAACAATATATATGGGATAGAAAATCAACTTGCATTAGAAATATGAAGAATTTTACAACCAAGCCTTAGTGTTGACATGTATCTCCATGAAACTAGCTCTGCATCCCCAAAAACTCTGACTCTAGCTCTATATGCTCTCTCCAAATGATCTTGGGCCAAGAATCAATCTAGCAGTGTAAAAATACCTTCAATGTTCTTCTCCCAACCATGGCTATAAGCTCATATATATAGGGCTTTAATGGATGGAAATGGTTGAGAAATTAGTGGGTGAGGTGGACTCTAAGATCCTAGGATGAGGGATCTCGAGCTCAACCAACCAACAGTAGGGATAAGGGATATCTCGAGGCTTATCATCTAGAAGCATCGAGAAGCTTCTCTTTGCCCCCCTTTACCCAGGGTACCACTCTTCTACTTCTATAATAGAGTGATTATGGTAATAACCTCCTATGGACCAAGGGTGACAGGCGGTGGCACCGCTTGTGGACAACCGATGAAAAGCGGTGCGAGCAGGGGTACCGCTCCTGGATAAGGGAGGATGAGCAGTGCTGGGAATTTGTATGACAGACTGATAAGAAACCATTTAGTCTTCACTCCAGAAGCTGGGATTTTAGGGCAAGTATGTATGTCAAAGGTCTTATCACATGATGGTGAAAAGGATTTTGGTATAACAGGATGCCCCCCAAAGCATGAGTCTTAGAGTGATACGATAAATCAGAGCTTTGAGAATAAGTCGTTGCCAGGAGATGAAAATGTTGGCTCGATCGGAGCATGTAGTCAAGTAGGCATCTATAGTACATCAGTACATTGACTCATAAACACAAGTAACCAAACCCATAGCTACAGACCAATACAAGGCATCCATGAGTGGAATAAACAAGCATGGCTACTAGAATACAACATATATCCATGTGATAGAGGACTCAAACCTGGACATAGCTACTAGACATACAACATAGATCTATGTCATACAGATGCAAATTTGAGCATACCCATGACCATACAAATCTGGATCCATGCTATATATACAAAACTCCATTGCAACCTGGGGAAAAGCAATGAGCGCTTTTAAACAAATACCGAGGGTCTTCGTCTCATCTTCCAAAAAGTACAATTCTATCCATGTGATTACAATGATCTAAATTCGAACATGGTAGAAACCACTTGATTACCGGCTAATAATGTGAATCGTTAACAAGTGTGAGAGAGATCACCATTAATGTCAATGATTCCCAAGGCACTCTAGTACAATCTACTGAGTGCGAATAGATGTCCTAAAGTCGAACACCTAGTTGATTCTATCCATCAAAGGTCAATGATGTGAACCTATGTCGAGAGCGAGAGAATCTGTCATTAAGGCATACAGATCTCAAGGTACTAAATATTGTTTCTAAGATTATTTCTCAGATTATGAGCTGATGCCGATGGGAATAGTCTCGTCAAAGGAGGGCCATGATGAGTCCCACATCGATGACACGAAACTTGGAACATAGTTCTAGAATGATGTGAATGTAGTAACCATATGACTGAATCAAAGATACCGACACAAAGACTATGTATGCTGCAGAGGTAACACTTCTTCAGATTCCCTTTGAACATTGAGAGGCATGACAAAATGACTTGGAAGCATGACTAGACAGGACAGATACATAGTGCGACAGTGGAAAGTGCATTCTTTTGAAAGAATCAAAGGATTGGCATGACTCATGAAAGTGGATCGTCATGAAGACCAGCTGACTACCCAATTGACTGACATGATTGTGCAAACAAGTGCCATGTTCAAAGGTAATGACAAAAAACTGCCATTATTTGCAAAATGATTCCATTTCCCTATTTCCCCATCATGATTGATGAGTGCCTCTTTTCGGTTTTACAAGTTCAAAGAGGGTAACAAACACTCGATATAGCTTGTCAAAAGACAAGTCTAGTCCCATATATTTTACGAACCTGAGAGAGGATGGGTTCATTCCCAAAACGGGTCTCTCAATGTTTAATTTAATGAGTGCACTGAAAGAAAACTCAGTATCATTCACGTCTAGAGAGTCTAAACGAATATGGAAGAAGACTCCATGGGGGTCCTTTTTCGTATGATTTAGTCTCTAAGGGTCGAAAAACTATAAAATCATACCTTAGAGAACTCTTCCAGTCATGATCGGCTGGAGTGTTCCTTTCTTGTAAATAGTACTGTCCGAACCGAGAAAGAGATAACCTACCGTCAGATAGACGGCTCTTCAAATACTTTAATGAGAGTGAAGAAGACAAGATCGCTCGACAATCTTTTCATATTTAGGGAGTCTGAAAAGGGTTTAAAGATAACTCCATGAAGTTTCTTTACACAATGTCACTTTTTATGAGCCTGGAAAGATTCAGAAACAGACTCGACCATCTTTTCATGTTTAAGGAGTCTGAAAGAAGATGTGAAAAGAAGACTCCATAATGTTTCTTTACATAATGTTGCATTTTACAAGCCTGGAAAGAAACTCGAACTAGACTCGGAACTTTGATACTAGATTTTAACGAGCATGACAAAGTGTCATAATAAACACTCAATGACCTTTTCCATTTTGTGAAAGTATGAAAAATCCATAAACAAAGTTTCCAAAGCTTTTACTAAAGTCAACCTGCATATGACTCATAAACAAGTGTTAAATGCATCTGAAATCAACATTAAGGGATTACGACAAATAGATTTTGACCAGAACATGATGTAATATCAAAACTATACTAATTCAGACCCAAAAAATGTCTATATAAGGCAGGTAAATAGTAAAAAATAAAACATTTCACTATTTACCTCTAGCAGAGAGCACTTGGAGCATTTTTTAGCCAGATCTTCCACAGTTGATACTGGGGGTTTCCACCATTCATTTTCGGTCTCGTCAGTTGCAGGTAACAGCTAAGACCTTCTTCTTTCATTTCATAGCTTTTATTTTTGGATTTGATGGGGTTTTAGGCCTATTTGGCAAGCCCTAAAATCCTATTTATGGGCACCACAGCTACCCCTTGCGGGATAGGCAGTACCACCCGAGAACTACGCCAAGAACAAGGTGGACAGGTGGTGCCACCTCCTATCTCCAACGGGGAACAGGCGGTGCCAGCTGTGGAGAAATTAAACCAATGATATAGCTCATTCTTTTGATTTGTAATGATTTAAGGATGATATTGATGTATACCATTGTTGTTTTGGCAGGTCTAGGCTTCCAAAATATGGTGATATGGAAGGAAATAACACATGATGACAAGGATCCCGCTGCTAAAAGGAATTCAGTTTGTATTGCCACACTCTGGAACTGTCGACTTCTAAAGTTCTTTCGGACACCAAGCATGGTGTCCCACGAGAGACTACTGGAACACATACTGAGAATGTGGAATCCAAAACAGTAGTATTTCTAGGTGGGGGCACATATACTTACAGTGGAGGTAGAGGACATCTACTTTTTGACTGGCCTATCAAGACGGGGTGCCTCTATCTCACTGATAGGTTCCCATGACGGGGACATTACCACCAGAGAGCTCATAGATCGACACTATGCACCAGGTACAGGAACATTGAGGAAGAAAATCCCCATCAGGGTAATGACAGACAAGGTTCTATGGATCATTCTATTCACCATGCAGAGGGTGGCAGGGAGCCAGGGTGTACATCAGGCTTCCATGGCACATATGATGTATTCCCTAGAGGCAATGGCACCTACGGTGTTCAACTAGGCAGAAGCATTGCTTCCAATCTTCAAGGATCAGCTGACTAAATGTCAGCAGGGGGATCTGAAGCAATTCAACTTTGGTTCCATCTTAGCTTGTTTCTTCTTTGAGCAAGTCCCCCAGATGATGACCCAAGTGACTTTCCAGAGTCTGAGAGCACAGGACCCCTGCATGATGAGGTGGGTCTAGATCATGGCTCACACATGAGTGGGTAGGGGCAGAGTGAAGTTCAGTGATGCATTCTTTAGATGGTTGTGGGATCAGATGCTCATGGTAAAGGACTATGCCTATGCGAGCACAAATTTTATAGGTGATCCTGACCTACCACTCTTGCCTGGAGGGAAGTGGGGAGACATTGGCAAGAAACAAGAAACCCTAAAGATGAAAAATGTTTTTATGTTTTTTATGTTTTATATTTTTTATGATAAGTGATGAGACCCATTTGTCTTCATGTAGATGTTGGAGCAGTGAGGCCTGGAGGAGCATCTCCATTAGATAGGTGAGCATGAGCTTGCTTCGTGCCACAGGGTGATGATATCACCGGGGAGCTGGAGGAGAACCTTGAGAGGTTGACTCTGGACATCCCAAATGCTAACATAGATGACCTCCCGACTTGATATCAGAGATCTATGGTGGGAGTACTAGGCTGATTCAGCAGGCTACTTCATAGAGTTGATCGAGCAGTGATGTGCTATCACAAGCACCACTAGTGGATGAGACATGTATACTAAAATTTTATAGCTTTAGGACTTTGTATGATGATTTTTCCTGAAAGCCTCAGTGCTTCAGATAAGGTCTCGAGACCTATTTTTTGTATATATATATACAGAGTTTTACATGATGTTTATACATTTCAAATGGATGAATACCTTTTCTATGAGTTCTATGTGTCTTTAAATGTTTATTTACAATGTACCATGTTTGACTAACGTCTTGAATAGGAAACATGCCAATCTAGGATGTAGTTAGCCAATGAATCACCAACTACAATATGTTTCCTAGGGATATGCCTATATGTAATGGTTCCAAATGATCTTTCTAACAAATGTACCCTCTGAAAGAGGTGGAGGAGCACCGGGTTCCTAATGGTGTAGACATGGTTCAAATGACAAACCACGAGCTGAGAGTCCATCAAAACTACTAGATCATGGACATCTTGGGAGGCAGCTTCAGTCAGAAGACCAATGAATGCTTCATACTGAGCGATGTTATTAGTAGCGAGACCTAAGAAAACCACTCTAGAACTGACCAAATCTTCAGCTGGGGAATAGAGAACCCAAACAGCCAAGGCTAGATTCAAGGTGTGGCAGCAAGCACCATCAGCAAAGTCGTAGAAAGCCATCTGCATGACCAAAACATGGTATAAACAGATGCAGGCACCAAAACTCAAAACCATCTTGAAAATAATGAAAACAAACTGAAAGTGAATCAATATACATATATACAAGATACCATCCAAGAAGACCTAGGCATGGTACCTTTTTAGGTACAACCCATTGCGAGGTTGCCGCAAAGGGATTCCATCATAATATACCAACCATAGGCTCCTTTCTCTAACACCTTGGAAATAACAAAAGGTCCATACCACATAGACTCGAACATACCCTTTCCTAGCTTGTCATATCTCTGGTCATAACTCAAAAGTAGTTCACCCTCGTTGAAAACATGAGGCTAGATGGATTTATAGTACTGTTCCTTGACACATTTCTTATGTGCCTCATTAGCCAAGGCATCATCTCTATGAGTCTCATCAAGGTTATTCAAGTACAAGAATCTCACTTCCTATACGGAAGTGTCTGGGAGAAGTTCGACAACAAGTTGTAAAAATGGAATCTGACATTGGATAGGAAAGACAGCTTCAAGTCCATAGACAAGCTAGAATTGCGTGAAACCAGTAGCTATTTTCATAGAAGTCTGATAATCCCAAAGAGCAGAAAAAAGAATGATATTCCAATTGGATTTATGATCTCCAACCATCTGATGAAGCATAGTTTTCAAAACCTTGTTAATGGCCTCTACCTAACCATTAGCTTGTGGATAACACAGCGTAGAGTTTTCATGGTGAAAACCTAGCTTGGCTCTCAATTCCTCCATCATTTGATTATGGAAATGGGATCCGTGATCATGACGATGGACTATGGAACTCCAAATCTAGCTATGATATGATTGAACAAGAAGAGAGTAGAAGTCTTACCATCTTCTGCATATGTAGGCATGGCCTCAACCCATTTTGTGAAATAATCCATGGCTACGATGTAACCATGCCCCTCGGCTTAGGTAGATTTACAATGCATGAAGTCAATCCCCCATTTGGAAAAAGGGCCAATGGAAATGACGAGGTGAAGCAGAGTAGGATGGGTGCACTTTTTGGGATAAAAATGTTGGCATGGTGGGCATTTCTTAATAGCCTCATGACAGTCCTTGAAGGCAGAAGGCCAGAAATAGCCAGTGCGAAGGATTTTCTGGGCTGTATCCATCCCAGATAAATGGCTACCACATGCTCCAGAGTGGCAATCATTTAGCACATGTTCAGCTTCCTCATGAGTGAGGCATCGCCGAAGAATGGAGTCAATCACATGTCTATACAAGGTATCATGCAAGATAGGGTAGTATTTCGCATGGTGATGAATGCGGCAACAATCATCGCAAGATAGATGTGGCTGAAAACGCTAGGTCTGGAGATAAATCAAAAAATCTCCATACCAAGGATCGGTAGTGCTAATTAGGAATAGTAATTCATCCGAAAATGAATTGCTAGGCTCAGATTCTGTGGTAGCACAGGGAAGGTCACATATAAGCTCGGCAAAAACAAAGGATTTCTTTGATGTAGCCTTGGAAAAACCAAGATCAAACTCTTGAACGATGATGATCCAACAGGAGTACTTGCCCCCGAGTACCTGATGAGTTAGAATGTAGTACATCGGGTTCTGGTCTGCCAATACGGTGGTAGTGCGAAGTAGAATGTAGCGATGAAATTTTTGCACACCAATGACCATGTCCAAAGCTAGCTTCTCCACATGTGAATAATGGGTTTCAGAATCAATAAGATTCTTACTAGCATAATAAATCACATGCTCCTAACCATGGAGATTGTCCTGCACTAAAACCATGGCGATGGTAGTAGTGGAGGCAGCAATATACAAGAGAAAATCCTTTGAATAGTCCAGGGGGTGTATCACGGGTGAATGAGTCAGAGCATGCTTAAGACTATCAAAGGCACATTAGGCCTGGTCATCCCAGAAGAATGGAGTATTCTTCTTAAGGAGACACATATAACCAGGCATTTTCTCAGTGAAATTGCACACGAAAAGACGGAGAAAGTTTTCCTTCCCCTGCAAACTTTGGAGTTCAAGGATGGTGGTTGGGGTCGATAGATTAATTATGGTGGAAATATTCAAAGGATTGATCCATATGCCATCTTTGGATACCACAAAGCTAAGCAAACATCCCATCTCAATGCAAAAAACACATTTATGCGGATTGAGCCGTATATTATAATGACGACATCTCAGGAATATGTCTCTAAGATGATCGAGGTGGTCCTCCCGTCATGGTGAATGAGCAGGAAGGTCATCAAGGTATGTTTCAAGAATATGTTTAATGTCGTGAAATGCATAGGACATCGCACGCTGGAACATGGTGCCAATGTTTTTCAAGCTGAAAGGTAACTTCTTATATGCAAAGGTTCCCCATGGGCAAATGAATGTTGTCTTATGCCAATCGCTGGGCAATATCTCAATCTGATTGTAGCCGGAGAAGCCATCCATAAATGAAAAGATGAAACATCCAGCATAGTTGTCGATAATCGGATTGATGTGCAGAATAGGAAAGTTGTCTTTGGGACAAGCTTTATTTAGATCCCTAAAGTCCATACAGACTCTAATGGTGCCCTACTTTTTATTAACAGGGACAACATTTGATACCCATTGTGTCAGAGGTACAGGATAAATAAAACTAGCTTTCAGAAGCTTCTCAATCTCAGCTTTAATAGCTATGACCTTCCTAGGATGGACTTGCCTAAGTTTTTGCCTGACAGGTTTAGCCATGGGATAAGTTTTAATCTTGTCGACCACAATGGAAGGGTTGATCCTCAGCATCTCTTCATAGGACCAGGAAAAAATATCACAGAATTCCTTAAAAAGTGCCTTATATGCTTCAGATTTATCTATGGAGCAGTTCTACCCAACATGAACATGCTCAATAACATCAAGCTTGGATGATATGTCAATTGGGTTCGTCTGAGTAATGTTGCAAAGGTTTCCTGCAGAATATGTATCTTGCAACAATATAGGACTTTGCGAAATGTTGACAATATCAGTAGGAAACAAGGGTGCAAAATCATAGCTGCCCGAGCTGGTATTGGGGAGGAACATGGATCTATGATGGTGATCCTCCCAAATAGGCTCATCCATATTCATGATCTCTATAATGGAATCATCAGAAGGAAAAGTAATGGAGAGATAGTCTAGAACCAGAAGAGAGGGTTCTAACCAGTACGGTAAATGGTAAGGATATGAATCCACTAAATGAATGGCATTAGTATGATCATTGGAACAAGTTTGAATGGTTTCATACATAGCTTCATGTGGACTCAATGAGGTGGAATCAACAACATCTATGCCCGGGGGCTCAATATCAAATGAAGCGATCATATGTACTGTTGTGGTATCTATGCTAGGAGGAGTAGGGGGAAAAATCTGCATAAGGGATGAATCCTTTAGCATACCTACCCCAATCAACTGGTAAGGAGGAGGGGACTGACCTAACATGGGGATGTTATTGGCCATGGAGGTAGTAACATCCGGCGTACAAAATCAAGGTGGTCAATAGTGTCTCCTGAGATGTGGGAATTGGATCATTCGAAATACTGTTGAAGCAATAGCATTCATGGCATAGAACCAATTCCTTCCTAGAAGGAGGTTATAATCTAAAGGGGCATCTACCACTTCTACTTGGATGGAAAGGTTTTTTCCCCTCAGCTCGACCACGAGGGCTGATATGAGGCCATGGGTTGGAAACCCCATCCATTAAAGGCTTTAAGGGTCATAGGTGATGTCACAAGCTCGAGAGAGCCAAGAGCTTTCCAACAAGTCAGAGATAACACCGAGGTCGAAGCTCCTTCATCTAGTACGGTTTGAAATACTTTCATTCCCACTACTTTCTTAATGATATGAAAAGAAAGTTGATGCGGTAATCTAGATTTATAGTTCTCAACATTAAAGTGAATCAAGTTAGTGTTATCCGGGTCTATAGATCCTAATGCAGTCAACAAGTTCTTGCACTGTGTAAGGCAACTTTGGAGTACTTCTAGGGTATACATCGCACAAGGTTCCTAAGTGATATCTTCAACCACATTATAGAATTGAGCAACTTGGGCATTGGGATTAAAGACATCCTTTTGAAGAGTACTCTTTGGTGGGCGCAAAATCATGTCAAGAGTAGGCTTCTCGATAGACAAGGGAGTAGTAGACGAGGATTTCGGAGAACTAGTGGAGGGAGATTTCCCTGAAGAAGATTGATCTTCTTGCTTATCTGCAGGCTCATCATAATTTTGGCTTTGAGTTTGTAGATGGATGGTATCTGAGGACATCATACGCATTTCCTCTGATGAACTAGAGTTACCCTAGTTCGACATGTGGTCTACCAGCTGTTGTTAAGAGGGGAAAGGATTCGTAAGTACTGCAGGGGCAGGATTAGACTTCAAAAACTGGTAGATTTCATCACGATGGGGACACTCCATGGAGAAGTGGTCACCACCACATAACAGACAAGGGTATTTAGCCTTTCTTTTCCCCGTGTTGTTGTCATTATGGGTTGATTGTGGGGCCTCCTGCTGGTTTCCAGGTTTTTTATTTTGATTTTTACCTTTCTTTTTATTACCCGAGGTTTGAGCACTTTGAATAGAATTGAACTCGGTAGAAATCTTGGTAGTCGAAGGAGTAGTAGGTTGGGTTTTCTTGGCAGGTTTCGCCGTGGATGGGGACTGGATTAAACCAACAATCCCATCAATAGGTACTTATGCTGATGGCTTAGCAGGGTCAGTGCTAGGGTGAGGAGCTTGAGGAATCAGGTCATAAAGAGTCCTGGACTAGGAATAAAACAAGTCTAGGTATTGAGCCTGACTAATAGCCTACTCTTCGGTAACAGCACCACCCATGGCCACATCTCGGGCAATAGGGCGAAACAAGGACTTAGTGAACCAATAAGCTAACAACTGATCCAAAATAAGGGCCTTAATAAGCCTTCTCCACCTTCTCCACTCATGAATATGATCAGAAATGTGGGTAGAGGTGTTCTGTCGTAGAGAATTTAAAAGATGAGTGCCCATTTCATAACGAATATGGAGCTGAAAGTGTGTAAGAAATACGGTTGCCAACGAGCCAAAATCCAAAAATGAATGTTGTGGGAGTTCAATATACCACTTTGCGATCATACTGGTCAACTTTCACTAAAAGATTCGTAATTGGATGGAATCATCCATGAGGGATTTCGAGGAACACCACAAATGAAAAGTCATAACATGGTTCTGCGGATCTTCACCCTGCTTCCCATCGAATTTTGGAATGTCTGATGGTAACTTCACCGAAATGGGAGGCTACAAGGAATTGTGTCGAATAGAATCATTAATCAACTTGGACAAATCAGGAAAGTCCAAATTCACAAGGAAAGGTAATTGTCTATTGGGATGCACATACTGGTAATATTCATATGGCATGAAATTACCTGTAGGGCCATAGGTTGACTGATAAACAGGTTGTTGTGAGGAAGAACTATTGGTAAATCTACCCATGGGGGGTTGATTTCCGGAATTAAGACCACTAGGACCACCAGGGACTCCAAGAGAAGGACCGCCAGATCCACTGGGACCGCTAGGACCACCAGGACCACCAGGACCACCAGGAGGCGGACTACTAGACCCTATGGAACCTCTAGGAGGATGAAAACCTCTGAAGCCACTGAAACCACTAGGTGGAGGGCCACCAAACCCACCAAATCCATAAGGAGGAAAGCCACCAGGTCCCCTAGGACCACTAGGACCGCTAATACCATGAGGAGGACCACTAGTCCCTCCAATACAATTAGGTCCCCTAAGGAAAGGACCTCCATAAGGTGGTCCACCCGTAGTATGTATGGGTATCCCTCCCATGGATGACATGTAAGACCAGTTGGGTTGCCCCGATGGCATAAAATTGTTGCTAGGGAATGGAATTCCAATATGATTAGATGGATGATTACCTACAGGTATTTGATAGCCATAACCACTAGAAGACTGAATGGAACCAAGTTGTGCCCTCAAGGGCTGACCTGAACTAGATGGGGGATTTACCACACTAGTGTGGGTGGGAGGGACAAAAACTATAGATGTTTCTATGTTAGAGGTCTACTATCGACTAGGTACAACTCCGGGATCAGATAATGTAGGTCATGACGGGGGTTTCCCCAAGGCATTCGAAGGTACTGAAGACACAGGAATTGAAGGTTGGGCCCCAGATGCAAAAGATCTTGGCAGATTTGGATTAGTCATAACATAAGAGGTGAGAGGGGTCGAAATTTGACCTAGGTTTTGGGTTGTTAATGGACGATCTATAATCAATTCAATGGGTCTCATAGAATTGGCTAGTGAATGATATCCCACAAGAAGGAATGTGGAACGAACTGGTGAAGGGCCTAATAGGTTGTCAATCTGATTTTCTACCTCTTGTGCATGGAGGATAGCAGCATGGTATTTCCTGCATTATTCTTCACTTTCAAGAGAACTTATACGGGTGCCAAATGAGGAAATGGCCTGTCCGATAGGTGTCTCCCAAAAATGTGCATTAGGACCAAAGTCTAGACAGGTATCATCAACATGATCTTCCATGGGAGGATGGAGCGATGAATCCTCACGGGAAAGGTTGTTGGACCAAGGGAGGTGAGTGTGAAGAATATGGTACTCCACTTTCCACCACCACATGATCTCCCACTTGGGAGGTGGTAGCAGCTCCTTGGTCAATAGCTTCCATTGGATTTCCTTCTGAAATAGAAGTAAAATCAGGTGGCAAGCCCCATACTCTCCTGGACTATCTTAAATCAGCCAGTGTGTAGAGTTACTATCTAACCTAGGGTCTAAAAATATAGAAACAACACACCAAATACTTCCCTACTCAAACTATAGGTCGAAACAAGCGGAATTAAAATGACAGGAGGAGTTCAAAAGTCAGGTCTCTCACTAGGATTGTCAAGCCGGTGCCACTCACAATATACCTTGAGGGTACATGCATAGTAATCTCCTCGAATGTTGTTTTCGGTGTATGGCTCCAAACAAGACAGCCAAAGGGATTTTCTTAGATAGATAAGGTACCCTAGTGGGGTCTCCCGATATACTAAAGGTACTGTTCGCAATCAGCAACAACCCCTTCATTTCTCATTAATATGAAGGGAGATCAGCTCTTTTATGATTTACCAAATTAAAATTATAAAAGAGCACCTTCAGAATCTTTGATTCTGAAGATGCTCTCAATCAAAGAAGAGTAAAATGATATGTTAGAAGTTGGTGAAAACATGTTCATGAACTTGGCAATTAGCAGCTGTGAGTTAGTTTCATAAATTTTTATATAATCAATTCAACCATTAAGATAAATTTATATAATTATATATGATTTAAGAAACTTGAAAGGATAGTATGCCAAAGGGAAATCAATGAAACATATTCTGAGTTGGATATGGGTAAGGTATTATGAGTTCTAAACTCTTAGAACTAAAGGTAACTCACTCAATCAAAACTCTTATTAAACCTAATGTTCATATTTCATATGTAATGCCTTACCATGACTTTGTGAAAAAATGTATAAATGTAGTTAGTAAATAAAATAACTATCATATGGGAATTTTCATATATTATAGTTTTATCACTTAGTTTCCCATCAAATCTGATTTCGGATATTAATCGATGGGATTTTGGAAAGATTTAAAACTAAATCTATGAAATTTTACGTATATACATGACATAAATATTAAATCAGGTCATTAGCTAGTTGTCATGCTAAACATTAGGGTATATGATTTCATTACTATATCGCCTTGAATGCTACCACCTTTCATGCTAAAATTAGAGAAGACCATTAATTGACAGAGTTTACGAAGAGCCATGTGTCAAATTGATAACGCTTGTCACTTGGATCGATGAGTTGGCATAGAGATGTGGCTTGCACCTCATGATAAACTGACAGCTGTGAATATATTGATGCGTCGTATTAACAGGATTTAATGTTGATAGTCATTCCATTTTGTAATAATGTACGTGCTCATTATGACCACTATGTGTAATCAATATTTTGGTTTACGATCCATCAATCAAGCGATCCCTGGTATGTCGATTTGGTTAAATGTTACTGCTAGTCGTGGCTGAGTCGTGGTTAAACATGCATGTATTATAATATAATGTTGGCTATAACACTCATCATTGCTAAGGTTCGGCTAAAAATGGCCAAGTCCAGAGATCTCATATCTATCAAATTCAAAGCATGTGAAGTTTGTACATCATGTCATACACTTGGATACCTATTCCCTCCCTCTTCACATCGCCATTCAGTCCATTCCGAAACCAGGGTAGTGTTGAGGAGGTTATGGCTCCCTTGAACCGTTTAGAAATCTTGGGTTCAGAACTCATAGAAGCAGATGAGAAGGTTGCCTTGCGATTTGAGAAAATTGGGTGGGGGAAATTCTTTAAGTGTTTTGACGTCCATCACATAGAGGTGACCAAACTGTTCGCCATGAATTTAAAAGACGACGTTGTGCAGATAGGGGATTTTAAGTTCGTTATTAACGAAGACAAAATCGCAGAGGAGACAAAACTCCCGCAAGTTGGAGAGTGCTGGTTCAAAGATAGTAAGGTTCATAAGAAAAAGTGTTTATCTTTGCTGCTGCCATTACCAGATAATACAAAACTGAAGATAGGGGTCCCTGTCAAGTTCCTGAAGCCCGAGTGGCAAGCTTTCTATGAAATTCTGGCCAGGTATGTGTCTTGCGATGGACGTTTCTCTCATTTACACTATTACCACTTAAGACTCCTATTAGAATTACAGGCTTGTAGGCTTAATCTACCATTTTATCTATGGCAAAGTTTGAAGAAGATGTCACAGGCGGTTCGAAGTTTCAATAACCCTGATAGAATTCTTTTTCACCACGGATTAGTCAAAATTATAGTGCAACATCAATTGTCTTTGAATGGCAAGTCATGGGATGAATTTTAAACAGAGTGTGATTTGGGGCCAACCCAATATTGGCCGAACCCCTCTCCAAAAGCTCGTAAGAAATGGAAAGCTACTAAGCCTGAGGTCAATAATGTTCCTAAGACTGAGTCATAGGGTAAAAGGCTTGAAGAAGCCAATCTACCCGTAAACGATGGTATCAATAATGATGATGTTGATAATATAGTTCCCTGTTGTTCTAAAGCAGTCTTGAACCGGCCTCCATCTGATAGATATCATAGTACTCCTGGAAAAATAGAGGAAAGGTTAACCGAAAGCAAAACTATTAACATTGTTGATTGTAAAAATCTCTCCGAGCTAGATAATCATTGTAAACATGGCAAAGAGTCTCTGAATAAAGATATTATGGGCTGCAACATTATGGTTACCTAAGAATGGAAAGTCAAATCAGATAAAGATAAATAGAGAAAGATATATGAAACATACTGTCACAGAACTGCATGATCCAAGCGAACTTGTTTTATTTTCAGATTGTATTATGGGGAATTACATGTATGAATTAGGATTCGGTAATTTTAAAGCTGAAAATTCTGCCTTTTCTGAAAATAAACAGCAATCTGAAATTTGTAATGTGACATCTGTTTCTCCTAACTCTTCATTCAAGGAAACCATTAATGATGTAGATAATCTGAATATTGTGAATATTATAGAAAGTAAAGTAGTTGTGCATAGCTCTATTTGGACTTTATATTTTGATGGTGCGAAATCTAAAGAAGGAGCAGGAGCTGGCTACCTGTTGGTGGACACTCAGGGAAATAAAACATGTATAGCTTATAGAATGGAATTTAATTTTACAAACAATACGGTGGAATATGAATCTTTAATACAACGTTTGAAAAAGGAAATTGATTTGGACATCAAAGAATTAATTGTATATGGTGATTTCGAGATCATTGTCAGACAGGTTCGTAACTCCATTCACTGTTTATCTGAACATTTACAGAGTTATCAAAGAGAGGTATGGAACCTTATCTCACATTTTGATGCATTTAGAATTAATTTTGTTCGTAGATGCCAAAATCAAGAAGCAAATTTGTTGGCAAATGTAGCATCAAAGTTAATTCCGTCAGAAAATCTTACACCATATTTCTTTTCTGTTGAATTAATTTTTAGGCCTTCCATACCTGATAATATCTTTAACTGGCGTGTATTTGACAATGATGTGCAGGTATTGAATTTTCTGATGAACGAGGATACCTTTAAAGATTCAGCAATAGACGAAGTCACTCATGACGAAAATCTGCTTGATTTTTCGGTAATAAATGATTTTTGTTCTGTTGAAAAAGCTTTTGAACAGGTAAAACCAGTCCCTAATTAAGTACTAAGATTAGAAAAGTTCTTTGATCTACAAGATAAGTTTAGGTATGTTCCTAATTGTAAAACTAACAGCTCTCGAATGAGGTATGAAACCATAAATTTAGGAACATAACTAAATCCCCAAACTATAAATCTTGGAATAGATTGCAACCCTGTAGAAAAAACAGCATTTATAAAATTGTTTAAGGAATTTAAAAATGTCTTTGCTTGGAGATATGATGACCTGAAAACCTTCAACACACAAGTCATGCAACATATAATTCCAATTAAACAGGAGTCAAAACCTTTTCAATAGAAGTTAAGGAAATATCACCCGTCATTAGAACCAACAATAAAAAAGGAACTGAATAAATTGTTAGCTGCCAAGATCATTTTCCCCATCAGGCATACTCAATGGGTGGCAAACTTAGTTCTAGTTAGGAAGATAAACGGGGATATTAGATTATGTGTAGATTTTAGAAATCTGAATAAGGCTTCTGAGAAGGATAATTACCCAGTTCCTCCCATGAAACAAATTCTTCAAAAGGTGTCTGGGGATGAGATACTATCACTTCTTGATGGTTTCTCAGGGTACAACCAAATATTGGTTTCCCCAGATGATCATTTGAAAACTGCTTTTAGAACTCCATGGGGAACATATGCCTACCGCAAGATTCCCTTTGGGTTAATCAATGCGGGAGCAACCTTTCAACGGGAAATGGATATTGCTTTCAGAGGCTTAATTAATCATTCATTCGTTGTCTATTTAGACGACGTTACTGTATATTCTAAACATCAACCTGATCATCTTAATCATCCTATAAAAGTATTTGAACGATGCAGAAAATTTGGAATATCCTTAAATCCTAAAAAGACAATATTTGTTGTTTCAAAAGGTATCTTATTAGGTTTCATGGTTTCAAAGCACGGAATCATGATTGATCCTGAAAGAACCCAAGCCATTTCAAAGATAACTTATCCTTCTAGTAAGAAAGCAATGCAATCATTTCTCGGCAAAATAAATTTTGTTAGGAGATTCATTCCCAGTTTTTCCGAGATCATACGTCCTTTGCAGAAAATGATTAAGAAAGATGTTGTTTTTAATTGGGGACAAACTGAAAAAGAATCATTTCAGAAAATTTTAGAAGCCATTTCAGAAGCTCCTAGCCTTCTAAGCCCAGATTTTAACAAAGATTTCATATTGTATACTTTTGCTTCTGATATTTCATATGCAGCAGTTTTAACTCAATTAAATCAGCAGAATAATGAAGTCTCAATCTCCTTCATGAGTTCAAATTTCGAAGGTGCTGAACTTAATTACCATGAAGTTGATAAGAAAGCATTTGTTGTTTTTAAAGCTGTTAAACATTTTCGTCCATATTTACTGAAATCTAAAACAAAAATAATTGTCCCTTATTCCTTAGTCAGAAACTTGTTAGTACAGAAAGACTTAGGTGAAAAGAGGGCACCTTGGATGACAGCTTTTCAAGAATATGACTTAGAGATTAAACCCTCAACGATAGTTAAAGGTCAAGGATTATGTAAATTAGTTGTTGAAGCTGCTCATTTACCTGATAATAAAGCTGAAACTGTCATTGATGAGGTTTTACTTACGAGAGAAATTTATTTTTATCCATCGCCTCAAGATTCCTGGTATACAGACATACGAATACTTTTGGAAACAGGGGCTGCCCCTGATTACTTAGAACCAAAGAAGAAAAGAGCACTCATATTGAAGTCTGATCCTTATTTATTAATTGACAATATTCTCTTTCAGAGAAATTCAGTCGAAGTATACCTTCGATGTCTAGATAAAGATGAAACAGAAGTAATTCTGAAAGAATTACATTCTGGACTAGCAGGAGGTCATTTTGGTGGAGATACCACTGCACACAAAATTCTCAGGGCTAGCTATTATTGGCCCACCTTCTTTCGAGATTCCTATACTTTTGTCAGAAAATGCCAAGAATGTCAACTTGCTGCAGGAAGGGTTAAAAAACCTGCTTTTCCTTTACAACCTGTTTCAGCTGAAAGACCCTTTCAGCAATGGGGTATTGATATAGTAGATCCAATAAACCCTCCCTCATCTATGCAACACAAATATATAATAACTGCAACCGATTATTTTACTCGTTGGGCAGAAGCTGCACCATTAAAGGTTGTAACTACCAATCAGGTTATACTATTTTTGGAATTCTTTATCATAACAAGATTTGGTATTCCAGACTTCCTCGTCTTTAATAATGCTTCATATTTTTCATCGATTGAGTTAACTCAGTTTTCTTTAGTGAAGGGAATAAGGATCAGGTATTCAGCTAACTATCATCCCCATGGGAACGGTATAGCTGAATCAACAAACAAAAATTTATTGAGAATTCTTCAAAGAACTATTTCAGTTCACCATCGTAATTGGCATACAGAATTGGTTAATGCTCTTTGGGAAGACAAAGTAACTCCTAAGGCTGCGATAGGTAACTCACCATTCTTCTTGGTATATGGAACTGAAGCTATTTTACCACCAAATTTGTTCTTACCTTCATTACAGCTAGCTCAGTCTGTTCAAGATGAAGAATGTCCAGCAATGGAAAAGAGAATTAATACTTTGCTAAAACTGGAAGAAGAAAGAGAAAAGTCAAAACAACATTTTACAAAACACCAACAAATTGTGAAATCTTGGTTTGACCAATCCTTTAGTTCCAATCAAGAATTTCAGGTGGGAGACTTAGTTTTAAAATGGGATAAAGTGCACGAAGAAAAGGGAGATCATACTAAGTTTCAAAAACTGTGGTTAGGTCCCTTTGTTATTTCTGAGAAAATAGGTCCAAGTACCTTTCGATTGCAAACACTTGAAGGACAGTCCAAAACATTCCCAGTGAATGGACTGATTCTGAAAAAATATTTCTGTTAATATTTTATGACTTAAAATGTATATAATTTGTTTGTTGTTTGTAAATAAATTTATATTTTTATACATAAACTATGATTATTGTTTGTAAATAAATTTATGTTTTTGTATATAAACTGAAAGATAGTCTATAGAATTAAGGATGATGAGAAATTCATAAAACTTTGATAAACTTTCAAAACATCATTCTGTTATTTCTAGCTAGTTTTAATTCTGTCAAGTCAAATATTTCAGAATGTCAAATTTTTGTATATAATCAGTCAGTTAGTCAGTAATCTGTAATTAGCAGTTGTAGAAATAAATGTAAATAAATAAAATCAGTTTGCTCATCAGCCTGAAAAATTATGATACTAGACTGAAATCTTTTAAAATTTGTTCAGGATGATCAAATTTTCTTAAAATCTGCAAAAGACCTTCATTGTTTTTATTTTGTAAGTGTTTCTCAGATTATTCCTCATCTTGTTATTTTATTATAAAAGTGGGGATAGCTTATTAAATGTCTTCTTCGAAGCTTGTACTTTTGAAAAACTCTTACAGACCTCTATAATCAGTCTTAGAAAAGTATTTATCATCTGAAAACTATTTAGGATTTGTTCCAATCAATAAAATGCTAAAGTGAGAGACGGAAGGTCTCAGTAATTAGCCGGTCCAATCAAAATCACAAATATCACTAGTACGACATTATTAGGAAACTAGTAATGGCTTTTGGTTTAAAAACCAAAAGATAAGGGGTCTCATCACGAGCCAGCTAATTCATTTTCTGGTGATATTAATGACTGACATTACCATTTGGTCACCATGATGGGTAATGATCTCTCATTTTATGAAATTTAAAAGATGAAATTGAAATAAAAACATAACTTTTGACTGAAAAATAGAAGGTCTCATTATGAGCCGGCCTAATCATGATCATCATTGTTGTCTAGAATAACTTCATTTCTGATCACCAGGGTGATGGCTTTTGATTTAAAAAATTAAAAGACGAGGTCTCATCACGAGCCGCCTTACTTATTTCAGACAACTCTCGTGAATGATACTATCACATTGGGATACCATACCCAGATAGTAGTCTTCAGGAAGAATTATTGTTTTAAAGAAAAGAAAAGCAAACAAAATAAAATTATTATGTTACGGAACAGATTCTGGAAAGTTTTCAAAGAAGTAGATTTCTATACTCTATGCTGATGGTATAGGTTATTCTTACTATGAAGTATTTTGTTTCGATCAAGATATTTTTAAGTTTATCCCTAATCAAATTTCTGTTTCAAAAGATGAATATTTCTGAGTTATACTTATGAGTGTGAATAAATAATGGTTTATGTAGATAAACAATTTTTTATTGTTTTTAACAGGTTTTAAGATTTCGTTTTTATCATTTTGTATAAGCAGAGATAACTGGTTCACCCAGGTTGTCGCCATTTGTTGGCAGTCAGCAACAACCCCTTCATTTCTCATTAAGATGAAAGGAGATCAGCTCTTTTATGATTTACCAATTTAAAATTATAAAAGAGCACCTTCATAATATTTGATTCTGAAGATGCTCTCAATCAAAGAAGAGTAAAATGATATGTTAGAAGTTGGTGAAAACATGTTCATGAACTTGGCAATTAGCAGCTGTCAGTTAGTTTCATAAATTTTTATATAATCAATTCAATCATTAAGATAAATTTATATAATTATATATGATTTAAGAAACTTGAAAGGATAGTATGCCAAAGGGAAATCAATGAAACATATTCTGAGCTGGATATGGGTAAGGTATTATGAGTTCTAAACTCTTAGAACTAAAGGTAACTCATTCAATCAAAACTCTTATTAAACCTAATGCTCATATTTCATATGTAATGCCTTACCATGACTTTGTGAAAATTTGTATATATGTAGTTAGAAAATAAAATAACTATCATATGGGAATTTTCATATATTATAGTTTTATCACTTAGTTTCCCATCAAATCTGATTTGGGATATTAATCGATGGGATTTTGGAAAGATTTAAAACTAAATCTATGAAATTTTATGTATATACATGACATAAATATTAAATCAAGTCATTAGCTAGTTGTCATGCTAAACATTAGGGTATATGATTTCATTACTATATCGCCTTGAATGCTACCACCTTTCATGCTAAAACTAGAGAAGACCATTAATTGACAGAGTTTACGAAGAGCCATGTGTCAAATTGATAACGCTTGTCACTTGGATCGCTGAGTTGGCATAGAGATATGGCTTGCACCTCATGATAAACTGACAGCTGTGAATATATTGATGTGTCGTATTAACAGGATTTAATGTTGATAGCCATTCCATTTAGTAACGATGTACGTGCTCATTATGACCACTGTGTGTAATCAATATTTTGGTTTACGATCCATCAATCAAGCGATCCCTGGTATGTCGAGTTGGTTAAATGTTACTGCTAGTCGTGGCTGAGTTGTGGTTAAACATGCATGTAATATAATATAACGTTGGCTATAGCACTCATCATTGCTAAGGTTTGGTTAAAAATGGCCAAGTCTAGAGATCTCATATCTGTTAGATTCAAAGCATGTGAAGTTTGCACATCATGTCATACACTTGGATACCTATTCCCTCCCTCTTCACATCTCCATTCATTCCATTCCGAAACCAGGGTAGTGTTGAGGAGGTTATGGCTCCGTTGAACCGTTTCGAAATCTCGGGTTCAGAACTCATAGAAGGAGATGAGAAGGTCGCCTTGCGATTTGAGAAAATTGGGTGGGGGCAATTCTTTAAGTGTTTTGACGGCCATCATGCAGAGGTGACCAAACTGTTCTCCATGAATTTAAAAGACGACGTTGTGCAGATAGGGGGTTTTAAGTTTGTTATTAACGAAGACAAAATCGTAGAGGCGAAAAAACTCCTGCAAGTTGGAGAGTGCTGGTTCAAAGGTAGTAAGGTTAATAAGAAAAAGTGTTTATATTTGCTGCTGCCATTACTAGATAATACAAAACTGAAGATAGGGGTCCCTGTCAAGTTCCTGAAGCCTGAGTGGCGAGCTTTCTACAAAATTCTGGTCAGGTATGTGTCCTACGATCGACGTTTCTCTCATTTACACTATTACCACTTAAGACTCCTATTAGCATTACAGGGTTGTAGGCTTAATCTACCATTTTATCTGTGGCAAAGTTTGAAGAAGATGTCACAGGCGGTTCGAAGTTTCAATAACCCTGATAGAAATATTTTTCACCACGTATTAGTCAAAATTATATTGCAACATCAATTGTCTTTGAATGGCAAGTCATGGGATGAATTTTTAACAGAGTGTGATTTGGGGCCGAACCAATATTAGCCGAACCCCTCTCCAAAAACTCGTAAGAAACAGAAAGCTACTAAGCCTGAGGTCAATAATGTTCCTAAGACTGAGTCAGAGGGTAAAAGGCTTGAAGAAGCCAATCTACCCGTAAACACTGGTATCAATAATGACAATGTTGATAATATAGTTCCCTGTTGTTCTAAAGCAGTCTTGAACCATCCTCCATCTGATAGATATCATAGCACTCCTACAAAAACAGAGGAAAGGTTAACCGAAAGAAAAACTATTAACGTTGTTGATTGTAAAAATCTCTCCAAGCCAGATAATCGTTGTAAACATGGCAAAGAGTCTCTGAATAATCTAGATCATCTTGCCTAGGTTTGCTGTGATAAAGGAGGGTTTGAATCGAAAAATCTGGTGTTTTCGAGGAGGGTTACTAGGAGTATGAAACCTTCAATCTCGGTTCCTATGGCTAATCGACAGGATACTCAACCTGCAGTCGTCCATATTGAAGACGACATTCCATCGTCGATCCCTGATACTATTCATGTAAATAATCCCACTTTTATAAAGTATAATGGTGCAAAATTGGGTAAGGCCGAGGTTGCTCAATCATGTATGGACACCAGCATTGCAGACCCTGAACCATATTTTATCAGTCCCCAGTCATCTGGTCAAAACATTGATAACCCTAATTCTCCTCAGGTAGCCAATGAAGAAGAAACTCTTCAGCAAGTACTAGACAAGGCATACCAGACCAAGATTACAGAGTTGAGGGATGAACTAAAACTATGTCAATCTAATGCAGCATTGATAGAAGAAGAAAATAGGACATTCAGAGAGGAGTTGTTGAGTTGGATTAGGAGATGGAAAGAAATTAATAACAAAAAGAACCAGTATAAAAGGGCCAAAAAGTCAATAATAGGTACGAATCAACTTCTGCTTGAACAAATTGAAAGACAAAAGTTAAAGATTATCAGACTTAGACCCAAATTAGCTGAAGCCCGAAGAGTAGTTGATCTTCAAAATATAACTTGATGGTTACTCTCATTTTTTGTGTCGCTGTCAAATAGGTAATAAAATATTTTTGTTATGCATGCCTATAAAATCACAGATTTTACAGGCATACATTTAAATTTTAGTTTATTTTCTTACATCTGTTTTTACTGATTTTAATGAGATGCTTCGTTTGTTTAAACACAGGTGGGTATGTCATCACTCTTCTCCAAAATTTCAGGACGTTGGGAATGTGTTGGTTGGGAGACGTGGCTATTTATTGAAGGTTGGAGTTTCAACAATGGTCACGAATTTACCAAGTACCTTTAAATTAGCAAGTATTCAGGCTAGTCGTTTTTTGTTTATAGTGACAGGTTTGATAAAAGAGATTCGATTCTCTTTTATAGTTATAGGAACCCTATAATGTTGCATGTAGCATTGATGAGGAAAACTGAATCATAGTATTATATAAGTTAGGAATTTTGATGAACAGAGGATGGAGTGTTTGAAGAAAACATACTTGAAATATATTTTGTTGCTGTTGTTGTTTCATTCCTGAAGTTGAATCTTTGGATGTGAGATACAACTAGGCATCTATAGACTGATATTATTACTGGTATTATTGTTTTGTATATATTCTATATTTTAGTATATTATCTTCCATATTAATATTAATACAGTATGCTTTGTTATACTTGTGTTTAATTACAATTTTCACTTTGTGAGCTCAATATCGCATTTGAATAAATATATCGTTATGACTGTGTTTATTAGTATTTTTACTATAAACTTAAGCTATAATGATATACACTTCTGTCTGTTAAAAATATCATTTGTATTTTTACAGTGATTTTATATTAGACTTCATCTTTTGATTCAAATAGCTCTATTGATCATTAATTATTAATTAATTTCAGAAAATTGAAATAATTGTTTATTTTCAGTTTCTCTGTAAGTTGTTTTGTAACATAATGATTTCTTATGTATGACTTAAATATTTCTATTTAGATCATGCACTTTATCTTCTGTTCATCATCTATTAATTAATAATTAATATAGTATTTAGAAACGCTCTCAACTGAGATAGAATAGATAGGATAGTTAAGATAGAAAAGATTAAATTTTATTTTAGTATATTTCAGTTAACAGCTGTTAAATTGATTTGTGAAATTTTAGCATACTTTTAACAAGTATTTATATTCAGAAAACTCTTCAAAATTGGAGTCTTTCCTTAAGAAAGCAATTATAAGACAGTTCAGATAGCTGAAACTAATTATAGGATTCATTTAGATAGAAGTAACATTAGGATAGGTTAGATTTTGTTGATTTTAATTTCTCCTTAAGAGAAAATCAGCTGGTAGTGGGACCATAACCTGCGAGGTTTTTCTATTCCAAACACACCGGATGCTACTTTAAGCTGATTGTGTGGGCATAACCTCCTTATTGGCCTAGGTCAGAAAATCAGGCCAACAGGTACATGGGAGCTCAAATCAGTAGTAGTGTTGTCTAATGCATAACTATACATAAGGGGCCTTCTGATATACAATCGAGTATGTGAATTACCTTTATATATACCTCAAGGGTACATGAAAGGTCGTTCGATATACCGATGGTACACGGAAGAATCGCGCGAGTCCCAGAATGTAATGCTGACAAATAATGATAGCTCCTACATTTTATGACGTCCGAACACGTCTCTAACCTATCATTCAAGTTACTACATAAATTTTAACCTACAACTACCATTGATTTTAACTTGTACAGTTAAGTGAATGCATGATGTTCTAACAAAAAAGTAAAACCATGCAATATGCTTGTGTAAATGTTCACTTTACCATTCAATATGCCTACTTACGGGGGAGAAGAGAGTGTTTTTCTTTTTGTTTCAAAACCAAAAATCATGAACATCAAATCAAAGACAAGCAAATACTTCTGCAAAACAAATTCTTCTTTCCGAAAGCAAATGGGAAGGGTGAGAATCTCTTTTCCTAAAAGAACAACACCAAGCACACATATATGCCAATGCACTCTAACTTTTCAAATTTCTTAAAAACATAAGAAAATCTAACTTAAAACTACCATTTTTTTTTAATTTTGATCGAGACAGTCCTATATGCATGAGAGACAAAAGATCATAAAGGTCCTAAACGCTTGTGAATCCAATCAGAAAACCCGAATCCAACGCTCAAATATGATGTCCTAACCTCAAGCAAAACTTTTCTTTTTTGAAAGGAAGAAAAAGAAGTTTACTATGCAAGCAAGAAATGAAATCTAGAAGCTAATCTAATGTTCTTCTTTCAATATATGTAATGAAAAGAGAGTTCAATGAGCACCCTAACTTTCAAAAAACAAGAAATCCTCCTTTAAACACAACCAACGAGCAAGAAGTGGATGAACAATAAAAAAGACTAAACAAATTTTTGAAATTCCACTCAAAATCAATCTTGAACCATCAAAGCAGCAAACCACACATATCAGATTCAATAACACAAGCCTGATAACAGAAATGAAAGCAATCCAAATTCCAAATGTTTACAAAGAAAAAAGAGGAAAAAGAGTTTTGGACTAATGCGTACCTGGTACTACACTTCGTAGGTGTTGTAAAAGTGTTTCCAAAGCAGCACCACTCATCATTAACCAGATACAGGCGATGGCACCGCTTACTATCCACTATGTTCAGGTGGTGGCACTACTCCTCACACAAAGCATTGCTGCAGTTCTCTATAGATGGCCAAAACAAAAAGAGAACAATTGATCAGATAAAAAATAGACTGGATCAAGGTGAATACTATCGAATTGAATATGGTAACAGAGCATAAAAAACTAAAATAACTCAGATCTGGAAATTTCAAACCCAAATAATACAAATCAGAAAGTAGATCTAACTATAAAGAATTGAAGAAAACAAGGCCTGGATTCGGACAAGAGTTGCAGACTGAGGACAATCAGAACAACTGAATACAACTACTCCCTAGTGGAGTCACCAGATTTGTTGATCGGAATATTTCACCTCCTGCAGAAAGAAAAGTGTTTCACTGGTCTGAATGGTTTAGATCCAGAACAAATAGATCACAGAGGTTGATAAATCGCCCTAGATGGTGTAGATATCTAGAATACAAGGCTTTGATAGTTCACCTGTGTACCTGCAAAAGAGTTCAACACAAAATAGATCAAAGCAACCAGAATATGATCTACTAATCTATGCTAGTGACTAAGGAATCTAGCAATAAATATCTGAAATCAAACATCAACAATATATATGGGACAGAAAATCAACTTGCATTAGAAATATGAAGAAGTTTACAACCAAGCCTTAGTGTTGACATGCATCTCCATGAAACCAGCACTTCATCCCCAAAAGCTCCGACTCTAGCTCTCTATGCTCTCTCCAAATGATCTTGGGCCATGAATTAGTCCAACAGCATAACAATACCTTCAATGTTATCCTCCCAACCATGGATATAAGCTCATATATATAGGGCTTTAATGGATAGAGATGGTTGAGAAATTAGTGGGTGAGGTGGCCTCTAATATTCTAGGATGAGGGATCTCGAGCTCAACCAACCCACAACAGTCGGGATAAGGGATATCTCGAGGCTTATCATCTAGAAGCCTTGAGAAGCTTCTATTTTTCCCCCTTTACCCACAGTACCATGTTTCTTCTTCTATGACAGAGTGGTTCTGGTAATAACTGCCTATGGACCAAGGGTGACAAGCGGTGGCACCACTTGTGGTCAACCGATGAAAAGTGGTGTGAGTAGGGGTACCGATCCTGCATAAGGGAGGATGAGCGGTGCTGGGAATTTGTATGAGAGATTAATAAGAAACCATTTAGTCTTCACTCAAGAAGTTGGGATTTCAGGGCAAGTAGGTATGTCAAAGGTCTTATCACATGATGGTGATAGGATTTTGGTATAACATTACTCTTCTTTTGTGGATCTAGTGAACATTTTAGGTTTCATAGTTCCTCCAAGTCATGACTTGTTCTAGTCTTCCTCCTTTTCATTGAAGTAGGTCACTTTGGGTCCTTTTGCCTCATTTCACTGCTTATATGTTCGGAGTAGTCAAATTTCTCAAGTTTCATTTATTTGCATTATAGTTTTTTGAAAGTATTTGAAAAGAAAAGACAAAATTATTTTATGCTTTTTGCATTTAGTGTTTCTTTTTGCTATTTTTCAAAGAAAAATTCAAAGATTTAAAACAAAATGTTCTTTTGTGGATTTCAAGTTTCTATTTGAAAAGGAAGGGAATAGTTTTTTTCTTTTTTCATTTTGCTTCTCTTAGCTTAGTCATTTTGTTTCAACTTTGAGTGAAAACACCACATGAGTTTCACACCATTTTCCTCTGACTAAAAATTCACAATGGAGCTAGAAGAAAACAGAAGCATACCTTTTATGGACATCCTCATATCCAAATGCAATGATGGTACCTTGTCACATCAAGTACATAGAAAAAAGACGCACACGGATCGCTACCTACATGCCAAATCACACCACCACCCGGTGCAAAAGATTGGTGTCATTAACACCCTTGTCACCCGGGAAATAAGATTATCAGACGAAGAGCACATTGAGCAAGAGTTAAGACACCTTAAAGAGGTCTTTATAACGAATGGGTACAACGAGGAACAAGTCAATAGAGCGATCCTAAAGGCAAAGAAAACACCTAGAACAGAAAATAACAAAGAAGAGGTGACTAAGAATATTAACCTACCATACATAAAAGGTACCACAAAGAAGATTGCGAAAATTCTAAAAAAGGAAAACATCAAAGTCTCCTTCTCCCCTCCGAACTCACTGAGGACCATGTTGGACCATGCAAAGCATTCCATAAATCCTTGCCTAAACAGAGGGGTCTACTCCATTCCTTGTACTTGTGGCAAACAATACATTGGGGAGATGGGTAGATCATTTCAGATAAGATTAAAGGAATAGATAGCCGACATTAAACACAACAGAGTCAAGAAATCGGCTTTGGCAGAGTACTACCACCACACAGGACACCATCTATGCATAGAGGACACTAAATTCATAGCAAAAATCGATCATTATGAGAAAAGGAAAATATGGGAAGCTCTCGAAATAGAGCTACAGAAAAATAACTTAAATAGAGACGATGGGCTGCAAATTAGTGAAGCTTGGAAACCTGTACTCAATAAAATTAAAAGTTAAAAAAAAAATTCAAAAAAGAATTAAATTTAATAATAAAGGAAGTCTAAATGTTGATTAAAGTCGGCCCCAAAAGCTAATTTTTCTTACCTTTGATCAATATTAATAGACAATGAGGATCGATCTCTTTAATTGAGCTGATTTAGTCTCCTGAGGATGGTCCTAGATTGAGGACCAAAACTTTGAGAACATTTTCTCCCAACACAACACAGTATCCGCCATTAAATTTATTAAATTGTAAACTGTGTAACAATGAACAACCTGATAGTTTCCCTCCACAGAAGGGAAGCGTTGAAGGATATCCGTCTGTTTGAAAAAACAAGGATAAAATTAGCTCACAAGGTATCGGATCTCTCATTCCTTAAGAAATCTATAGATAATAAAGTAATTCCATGCTTCACAGCTATCAAACATCGCCTCGCACTCCCCAGGAACAGTGAAGTCTTAAAAAATGCAAGATTTTCCCTAATAAGATCAGAAATCAGGCACACAAGGAAATGCATCAATGCGTTGTCAGAGAAACTCTTTAGGCTGCATCTAAAACTGGCTAATTCTATTAGAACATATTTATGGACAGAGGTTGAGGCGTTGTCGGCATGCAAAATCGAGAGGAAACTGGACGAGATATCCCAGAAACAAGACAGAAAATTCACAAAACTCCTGCTAAGAAATGATACTCGGAACGAAGATAATATAGCGCAGAACGGTATGCAACCCAAAATAAACGTGGTCAACATGTCAGTGATGGAGTTAAATGAGACAACACGGCACGTATTAGAATATGGCTTAAATTTTGCGGTAGCACCAAAGAAGGTTCCATTCAAATGATTAATATGTGATATCGAGCATGGCATTAAAGATCTACCAACAGAGAAGGCGAAGGAGATCAGGCAGGACTGTGCAGTGACTTTAAGGAAAGAGAAAACACCAAAAATGAACCTGTCCAAGGAGGAGGAGAACGCATTGCATTCCTTGAAGAACAATAAGAACATTCTAGTCATAGAGGCTGAAAAAGGGAATGCCACAGTCATGATGGAAAAGGAAGAATATGACAGAAAAATGCTAGAGCACCTTGCCACCGAAAGTTACAAAAAGCTGACGAGCGACCCAAGCAAAAGGATTGTCAAAGAGGTGACCGCAGCCATTATGAGGTCTTCCTTGGACGAGGAAACCAAGAAGAAACTCGTACCAAATAACCCTATCGTTCCTCAAATTTATGGACTACCGAAGGTACATAAACAAGACATACCACTACGGCCAATTGTGAATACCATAGGGTTGCCAACATACAGATTGGCGAAATACTTGGCGGGTAAACTAAAGCGGTGGGTTGGACACACAGACTCCTTTGTAAAGAACTCCACAGACATGGTTGACGATATCAAGAGGGCAATAATTAAAAAGGAAGACACCTTAGTGAGCTTCGACATGGTCTCACTTTACACTAAAATTTCGATAGAAGAAGCCATTAAAACCATCAAAGAAATCACGGATGAGGAAACAATGAAATTGGTGAGTGTGTGCTCAAATTCAACTTTTTTCACTTTTCATGAATGTTTTTATGAGCAGGTGGAAGGTGTCGCGATGGGGTCTCCCCTGTCTCCAATCGTAGCTAACCTATTTATGGAGAAATTCAAGAAACTCACAATAGACTCTTATCCACTTAAACCAGATATGTGGAAAAGATATGTAGACGATACAAACGTAATTTGGCCACATAATAAAACAGACATTTCGGTGTTTTTTGAACATCTAAATAAACAGTCCGAAAGCATAAAATTCACAATGGAGCTAGAAGAAAATGGAAGCATACCTTTTCTAGACATCCTCATATCCAAATGCAATGATGGTACCTTGTCACATCAAGTACACAGAAAAAATACGCACACGGATCGCTACCTACATGCCAAATCACACCACCACCCGACACAAAAGATTGGTGTCATTAACACCCTTGTCACCCGGGCAATGAGATTATTAGACGAAGAGCACATTGAGCAAGAGTTAAGACACCTTAAAGAGGTCTTTATAACGAATGGGTACAATGAGGAATAAGTCAATAGAGCGATCCTGAAGGCAACGAAAACACCTAGAACAGAAAACAACAAAGAAGAGGTGACTAAGAATATTAACCTACCATACATAAAAGGTACCACAAAGAAGATTGCGAAAATTCTAAAAAAGTAAAACATCAAAGTCTCTTTCTCCCCTCCGAACTCACTGAGGACCATGTTGGACCATGCAAAGGATTCCATAAATCCTTGCCTAAACAGAGGGGTTTACTCCATTCCTTGTACCTGTGGCAAACAATACATTGGGGAGACGGGTAGATCTTTTCAGATAAGATTAAAGGAACACGTAGCCGACATTAAACACAACAGAGTCAAGAAATCAGCTTTGGCAGAGCACTACCACCACACGGGACACCATCTATGCATAGAGGATGCTAAATTCATAGCAAAAATCGATCATTATGAGAAAAGGAAAATATGGGAAGCTCTCGAAATAGAGCTACAGAAAAATAACTTAAATAGAGACAATGGGCTGCAAATTAGTGAAGCTTGGAAACCTATACTCAATAAAATTAAAAGTTAAAAAAAAAAGAATTAAATTTAATAATAAAGGAAGTCTAAATGTTGATTAAAGTCGGCCCCAAAAGATAATTTTTCTTACCTTTGATCAATATTAATAGACAATGAGGATCGATCTCTTTAATTGAGCTGATTTAGTCTCCTGAGGATGGTCCTAGATTGATGACCAAAACATTGAGAACATTTTCTCCCAACACAACACATTATCCGCCATTAAATTTATTTAAAAAATCCTTTTAAAATGAATGATATAATTAAGAATTATTAGTAAGTTTTATTTTTTAAGCTCCTACACCAACTAGCTTAGGCTAGACTTGTGGATTAGGGAATTTCAACTCTCCACGAGTATTTGATTTCAGACGTAGTTGGCCAATCACTAGGTAAATCCTCTTCTATGTCAGTTATATCTGGGAAGCTCCTCTCAAATGGGAGTTAAGCATGAGGCCACATTGAGACTTGGACTAAGGAGATAAAACTCCGATTCCTTGTCAAAGCATAGACCAAGATTTTTGCCCATCTGGGGACTTCTATCAATACCACCTGTTGGGCCCTGTGCAGTGCTAGTGTTGACATATTTTCGAGCTTTGATACCCTAACCATGTGTATGAATCAGGATTGCGACTATCCCCCTAGACTGTCACTATAGTTCCAGTATCCTTTAGTCTCTTTCACATGTAGGGTTCATACACAGGTATATCGGAAGGTTATTTTTGGTCTACCTTGGACGGGCTTGGAAGGTAACCCAGGTAGAAGGTGTGGGAGGGAGGTTGGGTGATTCCTCTGCTTGTGTCTAAGAACATTTAGAGGGATGCCAAGTAACTATCTATTAGCTTTCTTCTCGAAGGAACATAGTATACCTGTTTGTCTGTTTGGCTTTAGAAATTCTTTAGTGAGTGTTGTGTGGTTTGTCTGTACTTAGTTTTCCTTCAGGTGTGTGCTTTGTACTTTTGGTTTTCATTCAAACTCAAACTTTTTATCCTATTTTAAAACTATGTCTAACACCCTTTTGAACACCAAACAAGAGATCCCCATGTTGGGAACTTCTTATACTTTTCCTCTCATAGGGAATGTTGATGTTCCTTTGTTGACCACTTTGAATCTACCTGGATTCACCCTAGGGATACCAGTGTGGTTGTTTCCCACTCCCACTATCATGAATTCTCATGGTGCTTCTCAAGTAATATATTTATATCAAGGGCATCAAAATATTGCTTCCCATTCACCTGTATCCGATTCTCCTCCTCCTTCTACCTAATGCGATGAAAGTATTGATACTAGTAATTGGTAGTCTAAAAGGATTAAAAGAAGGAGGAATAGGAAGAAGACACATAAGCAAGGGATCACCCTTTCAACCTATGCAAGTCAAGTTGATCTTCACTATCCAACCTCCATAGATCATGCCATCCTTCCAACCTTTCTAGGTCATGTTCGGTCCATTCACTCAAACTCTGCAGTTCATGTTGAGGGTACCCATTCAACCTATGTATGTCAAGTTGAACCTCCCCATCCAACCTCTGCAGGTCATGTTAAATCCATCCACCCCGCCTCTGAAGTTCATGCTAGGGGAAAACAGTCAGCTGCTGCAAGTCATGCTGACACTACTAAAAAGACTAACCATTATAAACACAAGCCCAAGTTTCCTTGTAAGATTTGTGAGGGAGACCACCTTACTTATAAATTCCCTTCCATTGCAGAGGTGTGAAGATTTTCTTTTCATGGTCATCACATTTTTTAACATTATGGAGTTTTTCAACAACCAGTCTCTCTTAGTCAAGTTGGACCCAGTCACCCAACCTCTTGTGGTCATCCTGGGGGGAAACTCTTAGCTTCTATAGATCATGCTAAGAGAAAATAGTCGGCCACTGCTAGTCATGTTGACATTAATGAGAAAATGGGTCATTCAAAGTGCAAAATTAAGTTTCCTTGTAATCTATATGAGGGATATCATCTTACTTACCAGTGCCCTGATATCGTAGAGGTGCGAAGAGTGTGGTCCAATACTCAAGAATTTCCTTCTCCTGAACAACCTATAGTTTCTCAACAACCTACTCAACCTTTGGTTGATCTAGCGGTCAAACCTTCCTAGTCTTTCTTTCATCCCACTCTTATTTCGTAGAGTGACCCATATGTGATTGAACCAATGTCATCTTTGGTCAATCCCACTCTCCCTTAAGCGAGTGAATTTCATGAAGCGGTTGAATTGATTCCATTGTCAGTCAATCCCACTCTTCCTTTGGAGAGTGATTTGTCTTCTAGTCACAATTTCTTCACTGCCAGTTCAGAACTTACTAAATAAGGGGGTATTGAGCTCTCTTTGGATCAACCCCCACCATGCTCTCAGATTGCTTCCTTTGATTGGGATAGCCTAGTTGAGATGCGCCTTCCTTCAAATCCACTTTTCTAGATAAATGTCAAAGTTGGATAGTACACAATTGCTCCTTATATTTTTTATGAATGAGCCTCAGTTAGTATCTTGTCTTCTTGTGCTTGAAGAGGCATGGGATATCCCAGCCTTGTGTCGATTACTAGTTAGTTACTAGCATTTGATAGAAGAACTAGTATAGCCTTGGTAATTCTTGCTCAAACACCTGTTACTTTGGGTGGGAAGATTTCCTTAGTTGACTTCATGGTGATAGAAGACCCCTTGGACTTCAATATGCTCCTTGGATGTGATTATTTCTATTCCATGTATTCATTTCCCTTGTATCCCTCTTCTTGTATGGAGAGATTGAGACATTTGTATCCTTACCAACCTCTTTCTCGTAGATAGAGAGAGACTCATTTTACTTGAATATAAAGGCCCAAGATTATAATACTAAGGAGATAAGACACTCAAATATATAAAACATAGGGAACTACTTCTTTGCCATTTGTTTCTATCTATTATTGTAACACTGGCCCATATACTTTCTATGATCTCTCTCAAGCTTTCTTTGATCTCTCTTAATCTTTTCCATTGAGCATATACTACTAAGAAAATGGAAAAACCAAATATGACACTTAAAATAAGATAACCAAACTTTATTAAAGGAGATTTTATTGTCTATTAACTTATAATATGAAAAACACTTTTCACCACTTAGTAAATTGGATAAATGTAAACAACATTGACACAAGTAATTATGGAAAAGATGTGTGGAATAAATAAGGCATGCATTCAACCATAAACTATTGTCATATTAACTGATAATATGAAAAAATAGAAAAAATTATATATTCTTGTTAAAAATTTCATATTTGGAATCTAAAAAGAAAAAACATATATGTTTATAAAATTTCATAAAAAAAGGAGGTGTGCAGCATACTGTAACCAATAGCTAAACACGATCATATTGAAAATTTGGATATAATGCTCAATTAGCCATGGTTTATCATACTCCAATGGATAGGCATGTTGAATCCAAAGCAAAGTCCATTAGTTTTTTACCTCTTCAAGGGTTTTAAAGCCTTAGCTGAGAACTAGCATGGAAGAAATATCAAGGTCATCATATCTGATAATGGCAATGAATATGTCAAATATGAATTTATACAATATTGTAAATATGAAGGTGTCCATATGCAGAACTCTATTCCTTAAATAACTCAAGAGAATGGTGTTGCTAAGAGGAAGAATATATCTCTCAAGGAGATGGCCACTTACATGATGGATTCTAAACCTTTTCCACCAAAATTTTCAGTTGAAGCAATCAAATATGCATCCTATATTTGGAATAGTGTACCTCACAAATATCTTAATAGAGTCATTCCTTTCGAAGCTTGGAGTGGACACAATCCTGATGTGTCCCACTTCAGGATTTTTGGCTCTAAATCTTGGGATAGAATTCCACCAGAAAAGAGGAAGGATTTGGAAACCCAAACTCAAAATTTCCTATTTTTGGATATTCAGAATATTCTAAAGGGTCTCATATAATCAACTTGATAACTCAAAAATACTTCATTGAAAGGAGTGTGCAGTTTGAAGAAGAGCCTATGCCAACAACAGAAGTTTGAGAGTCCTCTTCACTACCACCACCTTTGATTGTATGTCAACACTCTAATAAGTTTTTTTTATTCTAATATGTATGATAATGAGGATTAATTTCAGATCCTAACACTTATACAAGATTAGAGTGGGCAACAAAGAACATTCAAGTAGCTTGGGAACTAGCTGGGAATCCTAGTGATCCTAAGGCAACTAGATCTCAATTCAAGAGTGCCCTTTATATTGAGTACCCATACTTTGTTGAGATGTGTTATCTGATGGTTGAATCAGATCCAAAAAATAATGAATAAGCATTTGAAGATCCAACATGGAAAACAATCATGGAAAAAGAATACTATTCACTCCAGAAGAATGAGACATGGGAACTAGTAAATCTTCTACCACAGAGAAAGCTAATCAAGTGAAAATGGCCATTCAAGAAAAATTTTGATACTGATGTATTTCCTCTAAAGTATAATTCAATTTTATTTTCCAAGGTATTCTCCCTCTTCCAAGGAATTTACTACAATGAGACATTTGCACCAGTGGAAAAGATGGATTCTATAAGACTAGTTTTGGACATTGCAGCTTCCAAGCAATGGGAGGTACATCACATGGATGTGAAGAGTTCCTTTGTACATGGATGGATAAAAGAATAGATATATATCCAGAAACCATAATTTTTTTTTATTAATCCATCTCTTGTGTTCAGGTTGAAAAAATCACTATATGGCCTCAAACAAGCTCCCATATCTTGGTATGCCAAGATTGATGGCTTTCTACTCTCACAAAGCTTTAGTAGATGAAAGTCTGATCCAAATGGCTATTTGAAGTTGATTCAAGGTTAAATAATAATTATTATTTTGTGCATTTATTTCCTTTTGACGATAGGAATTTCCATGAAAGAAATTCCCTCCTTAAAGGATGCTTTAAACTATTCTTTCTCTATGACTGATTTTGGATTATTGAGCCAATTTTTGGGGCTTGATATTTCTCAATAAACACTTGTAATCAAAGTGAATCAGTACAAATATTATTCATAACTACTAATAAAGTTCAACATGAAGTATTTCAATCCAATAAAGACTCCTTTACTCTCATAAGTTAAGCTTGAAGAAGCAAATTCAACTCCTTTGGTAAACAACACACTGTATAGGCAGGTAGTTGGTTGTTTGATCTATTTGAATCATACTTGAACTGATATTTCTTATCCAGTGAGTGTGGAATATAGACACATGGATTAACCACATGAAATCCATTGGAGGGAAACAAAGAGAATCTTGCACTTTGTGCAAGGAACAAAGACACATGGGATTCACTATGTTGCAAAATCTGACCTAGAGTTAGTTGGTTTTATTGACTTTGATTGGGAAGGTGATAAAATTAATAGAAAATAAACTTATGGATATGTGTTTATGCTTGCAGATGGACAAATCATCTGGTCAAGTAAAAATAAAAGTGTCATTGCACTTTATTCTACAGGGGCATAATACAAAGAAGTTGTGAATGCAACTACTCAATGTTTGTGGTTGCAGGGTATACTTGGAGGGTTTGAGATCAAATCTGGCACTTCCACGATCATTTATTGTGACAAAAAAGGTACTAATCAAATCTCAATAGACCTAGTACAAAGGAAATGAACCAAACACATAGATATCCAAACGCACTACATGAGAGGAATTGTGCATGATGAGGTCATAGCTCTACACTATTGTGCATCATCCAAGCAAGTTGTAGGCATCATCACCAAGGAATTCTATGAGAAGAAATTCAGAAATCTCAAATAAATTCTTGCAATATTTGATCACATGGTGAAGACTCATTGCAGATAATATTTCACAAAAACAAATCGTGTCCATTTTTAAGGGAGGATTTTCCCCTTGTGGTTTTGCCTCTTTCCTTCTTTCTTATGGACAAGCAATATGTAAATGGTGACTAAGAATTGTTGCTAGGACCTATTTATCTGATATATTTATGATATTTTAAATAATTCATTATTAATATGGGGTGTTATAATAATTGAAAACCCATTCCCGTACTTGGGATACATTAATTATTATTTTTTATTAATTTCCTAGGTCCTACACTAGCTAGTTGGCATCCACTTGCACCACTTGGTCAAAACTTTACTAAAATTCCTCAAGGAGATTCTTCACAATATTCTCTATAATATTCTAACAACTAAACAAACTTCCTAGTTTAGTAAGTGCTCATTCCTTCCTTATCCATAGTTACACTGCTTTTTAGCATCTTTTAAGGCAAAAGGTGAAAGGTAGTCACATGGAGAATGCCTTGTTTTCTGCACAAGTCATCCTCCATATTTTTCTCTCCTGAAAGGATGAGTATATTCAATTTTTTTCACTTGTCAGCTTACATACCTCATTCATCCAATCCGTGACCTCCTTGACTAGTTTGAAAAGTGTTTTATGCACCTAGGGGGGATTTTTTAGTTTTAGTAAGCCTCCGTTAGTGAGGATTCAACTTGAATCCTTAGGCATTTGAATATATAATGTAATTATATATTTATAGAAACTATTATTTTATAAGGTTGGCTTATGTAAACTTATTCAATGAAATTTTTTGTTATTCACCAATTTCGGTATCCAATTTGAGTGGATCTATGCATGTTTTCAGACAATTTTTGTGAGTTCAAATGTTCTAAGTCTGTGCTTAATTTCCATAAATAGTTTCCAAGGTCAGTAGTACTTAGTTAATGATATAAATTGAAGTCATATTCAATTAACTTGGATATATTTGATTCAATTTGAGTTATCATGAATGAATGATATTGATATAGGGTGAATTGGAGTCGATCCTTGTGAACTCAAGTTACCTCCATGGAAGGGGAGTAATTTATGGGTAGCATAGAGAAAATTATGGGGGGTTTAAGTAAATTTTAACAAATTCTAGTTATCTAGTTACTAGAAGTGTATTTGTCAGTGGTTTAGAGTCAGTATTGGAGGAATTCAAGTTTCTCTTTTAAGAAATTGAATGATTCAATAAGTGATGTTTGGAAACTCGTGTGATTGGGAGTCCTTCCTAAGTGATTTGGATTCAATCTCAGGGAGGAAATTTGAATTGACCTAATAGGATTTGAATTGCTCCAATTTTTCATTCATTCTTTTTAGTTGGAGTTGTTGGAGCATAGCTCTGACTGGAATGCATATTCCAAAGGGATTTTTTTCCATCATTCTTGCACACTTTTGCACAAATTCTTCCTTACATATCTAAGAGTATTTTGTGAGAAAATATATTGGTCTTGGATATCAATTCTCATCTAGAGGATCTATAACTTGAGGGAGAGGGGGACAATCCCAGACAAGTATCTAGGCATTGTGCTCATCTTGTATGAGAGGGGGACAACTCTGAAAAGTGAGCTAAATTTTTTTGGTAAGTGGTGCTCTGGTAGAGGGGGGAAATACCTAGAAGGATACTGCACCAACCATTTCTTTCCTTTATAGGAGAGGGGTACAATCACGAGAAAGGAAGCGATTTATTCTAACCTTGCCTTTGAGGAGAGGGAGACAATACTGAGGAAGAGGGGTTATAATTGATTTGTATTGCCTTGAATAGGATATATATCTTGTGTCATTCATTATTGTCCATCCTAGAAGAGACTTTCTTATGTGAGATTCCAATACCTCATCTCGAGGGTGACCTATATGAGTAGTCTTTCTTGATAGTGTCTAAGGATTGGAGGAAATTTGTTTGGTTGTCACCAGTTGCTCCTCTACACAAATAAGTATTATGATATTTTATTACTTTATACATATTCTACTGGATATGCTCCCATGGAGACTATTATATATCTTCCATTTTATTATTTCAAATTATATAAATGTTCGTGATGAAAGGATAACCTTTTGTGAGAAAATTGGTAGCTTGTAGAGAGGTAAGTTTAAGTGTTGAATTAGTGAATAGTTGTATAGACTATTAAGATGTGTATGAGTATTAGGAGATCTAATAAAGGAAAATAAATATGGTTTTATATGTTTGTACCTAATCATATAATCCTTGGTGATTTGTTATTGAGTTCTAATGCAGAATCTATGACCTAATGTGATGAATAAAATTTTCCTATATTAAGCCATGCAGCATGTAGATTTGTATGATTGCATTATGAGACTAATTGCTTATGAAGTTATGGATCATCATGGGACTAATATTGGGTAGCCATATGGTTGTATATGGTTTTACCATATCAATCCTTTTGTAGGATGAAAGGATCACTAAAAGTTATGCTTGAGTTTGATATGTTTAAGTTATAAATGTGCGACTTGAAATTGCTATGATGTTGAATTAAATATGAAATGTAGAGGTTACTTGTGCATGCTATTAAACTCTATGAATGTAATAATATGAAAGGAGTCCCATATGACCATATATGGGTGTTTTGAATCATATCCTAGTTAGGATTAGAAGTCTAAAACAACTAATATAGATGTTCTATTAAGAGGTACATAAACCATTCCTCCTTTGAAATTATAAATGCTTAATGTTTTTCCTAAGAAATGAGGATCCAAGAAGGAATGTAAAATTTTTTTAATTAGATGATTATATGGTGTTGGTTAGAATCCATATATGTATAGAATATAGTTAAACACCATACTAAGAGGTCTGGTTGAATAAGTATATGTGTGAGCACACTACAATGCATATAAGTTGGAAACTAGATTGCTTTGACATAGAATTCTCAATAATGGTTGATTGTTTAAAAGCTTAAATTGTTTGACATATTAGTAAAATCTTATAAGATGATCTTTTGCTTTTTTTAGCATAAGATTCATCCTTTTCCTTCTTCAAATAGTTAATTACCCAACCTTGGTGTGCCTTCTAGGGTTTGGGTACATTACATTGTGCTATCATGGTGTAATTTCATTGATATCACATTATTACATCATCAACAACAACGATCACATGAATTATTGTATGTAATCAACATATCAATATAATTGTAATGGATCCATATGTATTCATAGGATTAGATGAAATCCTCAATATGATAACCATATTCACCAATAACTCAAGGTCACTAACTTGCAAAAACATATACACAACGATTTATAAGATATCACATATAATATAACAAATATTATCAAAGCATCCATTTAGCACATTGATTTTTAAAATCAATCTAGGTATGACCCTACAAAAGGTTATAGTGAAATGGTATCCTATGAGTGACATATATTATTGCCAAGATATGGATTTTTAAGTTTGATTATGAGCTATATCTCTATCCATAAGAATATTTCCATTTTACTTAGCTAGGTACATGCATAAATCAAGTCATTAGAGTATGCTATTAAATTTGAGGTAAGCATTTCAAGACTCATTCCAATGACTGCTACAACCATTAGTTTTTAAATGTTTGGAATATAAGTCATTGTTACTTTTCTTACCATTACATAAAAAACTCCTAAGATTTATTATGCATTCAGCACTGAACTCCTCTCGTCAGTTCTCCTTTAATCAATTAACTTGGCCTAAGAAATATGTGGAAATTAAACCCAGTAATAGATTAATTTTACTCACAACAATTATCAATTGATTATGCAAAATCACTCACAAAAGAGACTGAAAATGGAGCTGTAACACTAAACTGTATTATGTAAGTGTACAATAGCCAACCCTATAATAACATAGGCTGCTGAATAAATAGAATACATCAAGGATTTGATTGCATGAGGAGCAAATAAAATCTAGCATAAAGCAGGCTTACCAAAAATAAGCAAATCCCCCATAGGTGTTAAAAGCTGATCCCAAATCTGTCATGGAGTTCACGAATTGGAAAAAAGGCTTAGGCAAGCTAAAGAGTGGTGGAATGGCAGCTCATACATGCTTTTTCATGGAGAAAAGAGAGGAGGATGTGTAGGACAAAAAACTAGTCAACCTCACCTAGTCTAGCTTTTCCTTTTGCCTTAAAACACTGAAAAAGCAGGCAATAAAGCAGAAAAAGCAGAAGGATGCCTAGGAGGCTAGGAATAAAGCAGAATTGATTCCTTTAGCTCTCCCATGTGCTACATGAGTCAAATAAGGCAATTTTTACCATTATGGATAGGCAAATAGCAACTTGCACAAGGTGGGACACATGAACTAGGCAAATAAGACAAAAATAATTAAATTAATGTCTAAGTGGGTAAACTATGGGTTGATTATTCTAACACCCCCCCTTAAGCCTGAATTATGAGTAATATATCAAAAATATAGGGCCTAGTAACAAGGCTTAGTCACCCTTTTACATACTGCATGTCCATACAACCAAGGAAAGAGGCAAAACCAACTTGGGAAAATCCTCCCTTAAACATGGACTGTAAA
>LPNX011139447.1:202448-220356 GCA_001517045.1 Pseudotsuga menziesii
AACCAGCTGATTGGCCCTTCTGCAAGCATGAAAACATATCCTGATGTGGAATTTCTATCTGTGCTATCACCTGCCCAATCACTGTTAATAAATCCAATCAAATCAAGATCAGATTTTGCTTTATAGAAGATCCCATGTGTCCTTGTTCCCTGAACAAAGTTAAGGATCCTTTTGGCTGCTTTCCAATGGATCTCTTGAGGCTGATCCATGAATATAGAAGCCACACTTACTGCATAACAAAGATCAGGTCGATTATGTGTTAGATACAACAAACATCCAATCAATTACCTATACAGTGTATTGTTTACCATCGGTGAAGAATCAGCTTCTTCCAGCTTCACTCCTGAAAGGAAAGGAGTTTTGCTTGCTTTGCAATCCTTCATTTTGAATTTGTTCAGCAAGTCCAATGCATATTTGGACTGGTGCACCTTGATTCTAGCTTTGAATTGAGAGATCTCAAGCCCCAAAAATTGACTTAAGAGCCCCAAATCTGTCATGGAGAAGGCTTGGTTCATAGCACTCTTTAAGGAAGCAATCTCAGCGTGTGAGCTTCCTGTAATGAGGAGGTCATCAACATATAACACAATGATCATTAATGAATCATTAACTAACTTCAAATATACATTTGGATCTGATTTGGACCGAACAAAATTCAGTGATAGCAAGAAGCTATCAATCTTGGCATACCAAGCCCTGGGGGCTTGCTTTAGCCCATACAATGACTTTCTCAACCTGCACACAAGAGAAGGGTTAGTATTAAAACCTTGAGGCTTCTGCATATATATCTCTTCAGTGAGATCTCCATTCAGGAAGGCACACTTTACATCCATGTGATGTACCTCCCATTGCCTTGAGGCTGCAATGGCTAGAGCTAGCCTGATGGAATCCATCTTTGCCACTGGGGCAAAGGTCTCATTGTAATCTATGCCATGAACCTGTGAGTAGACCTTGGATACCAATCTGGCCTTTTACTTCAGTGGTGAACCATCAGCAGCAAATTTGGTCTTATAGACCCACTTACACTGGACTAACTTTCTTCCTGGAGGAAGATCCACTAGCTCCCATGTGTTGCTCTTCTGGAGTGAGATGAACTCCTCCTTCATGGATGTTTTCCATCTTGGATCTCCTGCTGCTTCTTCATATGTTTGAGGATCATACTCCACCATCAAATAACATTTTTCAGCAAACATAGGATCCTTCATGCACAGACCACTCTCAAATTGAGATCTAGTCCTCCTTGGGTCATTGGGATCCCCAGCTAGCTCTCCTACTGCATGTAGTGTCTTGGATGACCATTTTGTCCTTGTAGGGATGTTAGGGTCTGCAATAAACTCATCTCCATCAAACAAATCAGAATCAGCATGTTCAACAAACTCTTTACTTACTTCTTGAGGTTCAGGTGGTGAAGAGGCTTCACCAACTTCCACTGCTGCAAGGGGTTCTTCTTCAAACTGAACACAACTTTCAATGAAGGTTTTGTTTGTGCTCAAATTTATCAACTTGTACCCTTTTGAATCTTCAGAGTATCCAACAAAAAGACACTCTTGGCTTTGGGACTGCAAAGCCTTCCTCTTCTCTGTTGGGATTCTAGCCCAAGCCTTTGAGCCAAAAATCCTGAAATGGGTCACATCTGGCTTGTGTCCACTCCATGCTTCGAAGGGAGTTATGCCATCAAGCTGTTTGTGAGGCACCCTATTCTGGATATAGGCTGCATAGTTGATAGCTTTGGCCCGGTACTTTGGTGGCAAAGTTTTGGCCTCCATCATGCATGTTGCCATCTCCTTCAGTGATCTGTTCTTCCTCTTAGCAACACCATTTTGCTGTGGTGTGTAAGGGATAGAATACTGCATATGAATACCTGCATCTGCACAATAATTAATAAACTCAGACTTGACATACTCACCACCATTGTCAGATCTGAGGGCTTTGAGTTTCCTTCCAGACTAGTTTTCAACCAAATCCTTAAAGACTTTGAATAGGCCAAAAACTTCAGACTTGTGTTTCAGGAAGAGAACCCAGCAATACCTGGAAAAATCATCAATAAAGGTCAATGCATATTTGGCCTGACTCATGGACATATGAGGGAAAGGGCCAGCAACATCACTGTGAATCAGCTCGAGGGGTGCAGAGGTTCTCTCATGACTAGCTCTCTCAAATTTATGCTCTGGGTGTTTTCCTAGGATACAGCCTTGGCAGACTCCTTTGGAAAATTTTATCTTGGGCAACCCTATGACCATCTCTTTTTCACTAAGATTAGAAAGATATTTGTAGTTTAGGTGGCCAAATATTTCATGCCATAGCTTGCTTGCTTCATTAGCATGAATCAGAAGAGCAGAGGGGTTTGAGTAAGGTAGGAAGTGTGAGAACATGTATACCTTTTGAGCATGATTTGCAATTCCTTTTGCAATTACTCTACCACTTGAGATCTCTGTGATCTCAATTTCATCGGAGGAGAATATGACCTTCTTAGGAGACCCAGTGTGGGTCATCTGGTACACTGAAAGGAGGTTGGAGGCGAGACCAGGGACATACAACACATTTTTGAACTAACCATTATCAAGATCTATCCTTCCTTTGCCCATACTTTCAGTGAGAGAGTCATCTCCTAGTACAATAGATGGTCCTTTCTACTTGTCCAGTGAGGAGAAGGCCTCCTTAGTCAAAACCATGTGTCTTGAAGCTCCAGAATCAATGATAAAACAGGGTGAGCTTGATGTGCCAGCAACCAATGCATGAACTCTCTCTTTGTCATCTGAACTTGATCCTTCTTCTCTCTTCTTTGAGATTTCTGGAAGGGAGATGCCATTCTTCTCCAGGAGTTGGGTCAGCATATCAATCTGCTTTTTCATACAAGAGCTTTCAGAGTGATTGCCCTTATTGCAGTATGCGCACTTGTTCATTTCACCTTTTTTTTTTTCTTCTTCTGGGTATTCTTCTTGGGACCTTGTAGATCCTCCGGAGACTGTTTCTTGTCTCTCTTTTGCTCAGGTGGCTTTTTAGCTTTCTTTTTTCTTTTTGAATCCACCTTCGAATCTCCAGCAATCAAAGCTTGATATTTGGATGGTTTGATGGTGCCCATCATCACCAGCTTGTCCTGTTCTTGTGTGAGAGATTCCATGAAATCTGGAAGGCTAGGCATCTTCCAGGCTCGATCTGTCAGTTTGTGGCATAGAAGGTCGAAAAAAACACTGAATAGTCAGGGCCTAGCTTCGAGAGGATGGCCAGTATGAGCTGATCATCTTTCTTTTCAATACCACACTATTTCAGCTACAAAACTAGTGCTTTGAACTTAGAGAAATATAGCTGCAGGGATTCAAAGCTATTTGGACTCAGAGAAATCAGCTCATTTTCGATTTAATGTCCCCTCATCTCATCTGTCTTTCCAAAAAGATCAGCAAGCTTCTCCCATACTTCATTCGGTGATGTCAATCCATCAAGATGGAAAAGGAGGTCTCTGGAAATACTCAGGCATAGGAGGCCATAAGCCTCATCCCTCCTGTTGTGCCATTTTATCTTCTCTGCAGCTGCATTGGGCTCTACTTCTGTTGCCATAGTCACCCTGTAGAGGCCTTTTGCTCTCAACAGTATCTCCATCTCTGCTTTCCATTCAAAGAAATTGAAGGGAGTCAAGATAGTTTTCTGTGATTGATCCATAGCTTAGAAAATCTGTCCCGGCTGTCAGTAGAAGGCTCCCAGTCACTGATGTTGAACCTGCAAAACAATTTTTGAAGGAGAGAATACAATCTATACTAGCTCTGATACCATGTGGAAATTAAACCCAGTAATAGATTAATTTTACTCACAACAATTATTAATTGATTATGCAAAATCACTCACAAAAGAGACTGAAAATGGAGCTGTAACACTAAACTGTATTATGTAAGTGTACAATAGCCAACCCTGTAATAACATAGGCTGCTGAATAAATAGAATACATCAAGGATTCGATTGCATGAGGAGAAAATCAAATCTAGCATAAAGCAGGCTTACCAAAAATAAGCAAATCCCCCATAGGTGTAAAAGCTGATCCCAAATCTATCATGGAGCTCACGAATTGGCAAAAAGGATTAGGCAAGCTAAAGAGTGGTGTAATGGTAGCTCATACATGCTTTTGTATGGAGAAAAGAGAGGAGGATGTGTAGGACAAAAAACTAGTCAACCTCACTTAGTCTAGCTTTTCCTTTTGCCTGAAAAAGCAGGAAATAAAGCAGAAAAAGAAGAAGGGCACCTAGGAGGCCAGGAATAAAGCAGAATTGATTCCTTTAGCTCTCCCATGCACTACATGAGTCAAATAAGGAAAGTTTGACCATTATGCATAGGCAAATAGCAACTTGCACAAGGTGGGACACATGAACTAGGCAAATAAGACAAAAATAATTAAATTAATGTCTAAGTGGGTAAACTATGGGTTGATTATTCTAACAAAAGCATCCTATGTTTATTCTAGCTCAATCTATTTACACTCAATCAAATTTTGGATTAGCATGTTGGACACCAACACCAAATCCATTACATTTTGTATAAACCAAAGTAACACCTTACTTCAAAACATATGCTTCAAAACTTATGGATATCAAATGAGATATTTTGTCCCACTAGACTCCTCTATATATCCGTCACATACATACATACTTACATACATGCATGCATACATATATATAAGAGGAGAATTCCAATGCTTAAATTTTAGAATACACATTTTCTTACCTAGATCCCTCATCCTTATAATGCCAATCAAAATTAAACATTTCCTCACATTTCATGTATTAATATCTACCACAAATATAGTTTTACTATAAAAATTTCATAGTTTTATTTTATAACCTATAATTTGATGTTACTTAATGTAAAGTCTTTTGGCTCCTGCATATATGTAGATATGTTGAATTATATGGACAAGTTATCCATTCACCAATTAAAATCGAATTCCTTTGTAAATGAGAAAATTATTTTTCTCTACCCCCTCCCCTTTTAATACTTCCAAATCCTTATCAAAATCTTTTATTTCATGTTCACTTTGTCAACTTTCTGATCTTCAAAGAGACCAAGAAGTCAGAAGAGAAGTAAGGGTTTCTTGGTTGTTTTTATACCAAGGAAATGGTTTTGAGCCATAGCGATTTAAGAGTTGTTCAAATTTATTATTACCTAATCAAAGTGCCACACCTTGTCTAGAATAACTCCTCTCTATTGGTTGTAGAAATACTTTGAGAAGACAAAGGGGCCAAACATGGAGGGGAAGTGCATTCTTTTCCATAGGTATTTTTATAAAGTACTTAAAGCATAGATAAAAACAGAAGGGGTTGGGGGGTTTGTTTACTTAAATACTATGTCAATGTAATTAATAAAGACATTTAAAAAAACTAAGTAAAAAAATATATCCATTAAATTTTGGCCCTAAGTCAATGTAACAACAATCATTTACTCTACATTATTGGTAAACTACAACCCAACTAAACTAGACTTAGAAAAAAATAATGCACTCCATATTATTGGTAAAGTGCAACCCAACTAAACTAGAAGTATAATTTAATAAAGGTTTTTTTAACTCATTAACTCAATTATTTTTTTTGGGTTGCATACATCTTAATTTATAGGTTTGGCATACATTTATGTAATATTATAGAAGACATGTAGTAGGTTCCTCATTGAGAAATAAACTTATTCTCAAGGTCTTTCGAGAAGAGTTATTAGACACATCCATTGCAATGATAGTATTGAACACTCAAAAAACCATTTATTTGCATAACTAAGAAAATATTTTGCTCATAAATATTTGAGGTTGATAAATATTTGTAATACATTTGAATAGGTTTAATGGTTAAAAAATGTATTTTATTTGAAAAAGTTATAAATTCAAACTTGAAACTAATTAAAAAATTCTCTTATCTATTATCTTTAAAAAGTAATGGATTCACAACCTAAAACTGCAAAAGTAGGAAGTTAGTTCCTTGTATGAGAAAAAAAATGATAAATATTTATTTGGTAATCATTTCCCTGGTATCCCTCTTCTTGTATGGAGATATTGAGACATTTGTATCCTTACCAACCTCTTGAATATAAAGACCCAAGATTACAACACTAAGGAGATAAGACACTCAAATATATAAAACATCTGGAACTACTTCTTTGCCATTTTTTCTATCTATTATTGTAACACTCACCACTATACTTTCTATGATCTCTCTCAAGATTTCTTTGATCTCTCATAAGCTTTTCCATTGAGCATATACTACTAAGAAAATGTAAAAATGAAATATGACACTTAAAATAATATAACCAAACTTTATTAAAGGAGGTTTTATTGTCTATTAACTTATATAATATGAAAAACACTTTTCACCACTTAGTAAATTGGATAAATGTAAACAACATTGACACAAGTAATTATGGAAAAGATGTGTGGCATAAATAAGGCATGCATTCAACCATAAACTATGGCTTTATCTATTATCCCCACATAACAAAAGAGCTAGAGGGGCATTTACATACTTGGAAATTCACTGGGATGTTTCATCTTTTATCTCCTTCTCTCTCTCCACCACACTCCCCACACTTCCTCAATGTTTTTCATTCTTTTTCTTCTACATATGCAAAAATTTGGCCTCTTAAATATGCTGAGACATGAACTCCATAATGACTGCCCCACAAAAAAAAATATACATACTTCTATGAACTCTGACCGCTAAAACTTAAGTTATACTACAACCTTACAACACAATCACATTTCCCTTTACCAACTATAGCCCTCCTTTTGAAAACAAGATAAGTTGAAATGCACAAATGTAACAGCTACTCGTAACAACTACAAGATGCATATCAAATAACCACATGATAGATTTAATTCCTCGTGGGGGCATTGGTTCCTCTCTGAATCGATTTAATGTGAAGGATGATTTATGACCCAATTCTCAAAGGTACGAGGCTACGTGAAATTATTGGGCAAGCCAAAAGTAATTTTAAAACTTCAACGATTTGATGAATAAACTCTCACTTTTTTTGAAAATCTAAATAAAAATTTAAAACCTCAACCAAACAACTTTTAGTAATTGTTCAATTTTCATAATATTATAGTAGTATATCTTAATTGCATTTACCAAACAACTGCAAGCAATTGTTCAATTTTCATAATATTATAGTAGTATATCTTAATTGCATTTACCAATAGGATCACTACAAGAAAGACAAACCACAAAAACAATAATACAAGAGTTTTTAACCTGAGAAATTCAAATGGGAGAAAATATTTCTGACATATATATAACCCAACACTCTCTTAGACTGCTCGAGCTAACCTTTTCTGCTGACTTGAGTAGCTGTGAAACGTGATAGAAAATTTTCTCGACACAACTTCTTTTGGGGAGCAAAAATATATTTTAGAATTTTATTTTTATTTCTTTCTTTTGCTTGCTTTTCACCCCAAAATTTACAATAAATAATTATAAATCTCCATAGAAGTACAATACAAATACAATAAAAATGGCTTCTAAAGTTGCACAAATTCCAACACCAAAAGCACGGAAAAATATTCATGTACCATGGGACTTTACTTAGTGAACATCTCACATAGCACGTGTGATCACGGGATATTAAAGAATACCCTTAATTTCAAGAGATGTTGACCCTAACTCTTTTTGTTGAAACCCCCTTCCAATACTTAAAATCTCCTCCCCACCCCTTTTTATACCTCAATCTTTATAAACCACCCTACCCACTCCCACCTTAAACCTCTTATCCCCTAATACTTGCAATATATTGGTTCAATTTTTAATAATTTTAAAACCCACATTATGAACTAACGTGAGAGGATATTGGTCAACAAGTGAAACCCCGTGTTATGTACATGCATTCTTGAGGCTTCTACAATCCAAAACATGGTAAAAGAAACCCTAAGACCTCATAAGCAGCTCCACAGTGATAATATTTTTGTAAGAGTAGAACAGGCCGTGGAAGGAGGGGCGCTTAGAAGAGCTTTACATTTGAATGGCAGTGGGCACTTAAAACTGTTTGAATGCCAATATGTGGCCTGCGTGCAAACATATTAGGCTTTAGTTCCCTCAGAATGTCATCCTTGTAGTTCTTTTGTTTTCAATAAAGAGATCAAAGTACACCCTAGGGATTTTCCTTGAGGCGGTTCTTCATCTACTGATGTTTTTTGTTAAATATTTTAGTTATCGATAAAATATGAGCTTTGAATAAATATAAAGTCTATAAGGGGAATTCTGAGTTTGATATCAAATTTTTAGACAGTAATTAGAAGGATGTGAGGAATAAGATTTCACTTTAATGCCAGGGTTTTATCAACCTTGCTGGGTGATTGTACCTTCTACAAAACCAGACCATTGTTACTCAACAGATTTTGCAATAGTATGTTTGGCTATGTTCTTGAATTGCATCAATTTAAACTCATAACACTGCTTTAATCCTAGCACACCAATGAAACTAATCTATCGAAGTACATCGAAGAACAAGCTAGCTCCAGGAGCATTCCGTAACTATGATATTCTACATAACGGAAAATGAAATTCATCAGCATCCATGTAGCCCTTTTTCAATAAACTATTTGAAATACAGTAATAAAGCAGTTACACTGATAACTATACAATTTACATAAGCCCAGTATGAAATTAACAGATACCCGCGAGATCAGAAACAGGGTCTGTAATAAATTCACTAGAAATTTAAGTAAACATTAGTTCAGCGAAAAAAAATTGGCAGCATTGTTGTCAACATAAATTCACTAGAAATTTAAGTAAACATTAGTTCAGCGAAAAAAGCATTGTTGTCAACATAAATTCACCAGAAATTTAAATAAACCCTGAGAAGCAGGAAATGAGAGTTTTGGGAAGAACCGGAAGGTTACAGTAAAGAAGTTCGGTTTTTCAAACTGTCTTTAACGAAACCAAACTGAATTCTTGAATGCTCAAAGAGATTGGAATTTTGACCAACAAATGTTCAACAACGATTTGGAAAGCACAAAATTTCATACCGGCATTCAGTCGCACGTTGATTAATTCTCGGGTGAATTCCGCGTGATCCCACTGGGATTTTCACGTTAAATTTCAACCGTAACAGCAAAGCTAATCTCCTGAAAAGAGTAGTCCACATGAGACTGTTGGGGCCTCTGAATGGCTTCCCACCTTCCAAAGTTTTCCCCCTGCGCTCCTGCTGCACTACCTTTTGGGGGAGGCTTCAACATGTATAAAACTTCAACACGACGATCAGTACCCTTAGCATAACCACTAATAAAAATCATGTCACGCCACTCTACGCACGACGTAATCGAAGTAAGGGTTTCTGGAAGAGAACACACTTCCGCCCAAACATTTTCCTTGGAATCATATTCCATTACAGCTGCCTCCTGCTTGCAGACCGAGAAGAAGCGCGCTCCCTCGGGAGAAGCAATCGTGCAGTCGAACAGTGGAGGGAATTCTTCTTCTTGGATCGTGGTCCATGCCCCTGTTTTCGGATCGTAGACATCCGCACTCCGCTCCAATATATCACCGTCACCGTCCGACCTAGAGTCAATAACGAAAAATTTTCCGTCGTTGAAAACACCTAAGCAGTACTTCCTATCTTGGCTCATATCAGGAAGAACCTTCCACTCATCTTCCTCCACACTGTAAACTTCGGAGTGAGCTAGCTGTGGAGCAAAACTTTCTCCATCGGACGGAGGAGGAGCAAAGTTAACGCTAACTCTGCTCCTCCTCCGTCCAATGAGGGAGGATTGCTTCACAGCTAGCTTACTCCGTAAACTTCTGCTCCCGGCAGACCGTTTTCATAAGGATCCTCTCCTCCCGCAACGTAAATGAGTCCTTCCGGTGACACCGAGAAAGCGGGAGAAATTCTAGCTGTCGGCATATCTGCGCCGCGGCTCCACTTAGCAGATAAGAAATTGTAAATGAAAACGGTTTTAATGAGGACGTTGTCGGAGGGGTGCGATCCGCCTATCAAAACCAGTTTTTGATTGACGAAAATGCAGTCGCAAAGAAATGGAATTCGATGATCATAATAACCGGGAAAGTTGGGAAGGCCAGGGAGTGCTTCCCACGTGTGTTGCAGAGGGTTAAACACAGTAACCACAAATTCAAAATCATCACAATAATGTAATGACGGACCTGGAACAAACATATTACCTGCTCCATAATCACTACGAAGATGTTGCAGCGGAGTACAAAGATGACAGGTGAGACTGGGAATACAATATCACTTAAATGTATCGTTTAAATGTATCCTTTAAATAGGCGAAAAGTCAGGATACATTTTCCGGGCTAGAAGTATCCTTTAAATAGGGGAAAAGATCCTTTCGTGAAAGGATACATTTTTTGGGCTAGAAATGTATCCTTTAAATAGGGGAAAAAAGATCCTTCCGTGAAAGGATACATTTTTCGGGCTAGAAATGTATCCTTTAAATAGGGGAAAAGATCCTTTCTTGAAAGGATCTTTTACGAAAAGATTAATTTACCCACTAGAGGAGTCCTAAATTCTTCCAAAATTCTGACTTGAGTGGATTTCGATTCGAAAAAATTACAGAGTAGTGGAGTCCTAACTAACCCATTCTGTTAAAGATTAGGTTAGATTTTTATGTTTTTTTATTGTTTTTCAAAGATTTAGTTGAAATTATTAAAATTGTAAATGTAATTTGAATAATGAAAATAAGATGTTAACTAATATTGTATGTCAATATTTCTCCAAATGACTTAAAAACAAAAATATTTAACCCAAAAAGATTGAATTTATTTCTATAATGAAAAATATTAGCCAACAAAGGCTTTGAATCCACATTTAGTCAACTCCTTATTTTAATAAACTATAAATATTTCCACATTTAATCAAAGAGAGCTTGACAGTTATAATTTGGTTAATAGTAATTAATAATCTGTAAATGAATCAAAAACAAATTATGGTCATTATAATTTAGTTAATAGTAATTGATGATCCATGAATGAGTCAAAACCAAATCATGAATAAAGGAATCAATAGCTTATAAACATTTCCACATTCATTTATGAAGGAGATCTTGGCGGTTATAATTTGGTTAATTTGGTTAATAGAGATCTCTGAATGAGTCAAAACCACATCATGAATAAAGGAATCAATGAATAAATAATAGTAAATGAAAAGATGAGAAATAATAAATGGTGCAAAGACATTATGAGAGGGAAAATCAATTTTTTTTTTTCAAAACTAGATGCTCTATAGAAGGGGGCACTTGTGGAAGTTGAAGGTGTCCTATATATTGTGGAAGGAACCAAGACTATGGGTTCTACTTAACTTAAGGATGGGAAGGAGGGCCCACTTTCAGCATATTGTTAGATTGTTTATTATAAGATTATATGTCTTTTTGCTAGTATAAATGGCTCTATTAGAGTCTATCTTCTTGGTACTTGTAATGATGAGAGGCTTGAAAGAATCTCTTTGTAGGGAGGATTCATGTTTGTTGTCAATGAGATCATGCGGTACTTTTTTATTATGATGAATAACAAAAGTAATGCTTTTTCTACTTCACAAAAAGGTAATATCAAATTTAATTTCAGAATATAAAAATAAACGTAATGGAAAGGAAAGGAGATTAAAATTAATAAGAAGAGATAATGAAATTAAAGGATAAATCATAATTAAAAGGGAAAATAAAGAATAGAGATATATGCATTGGAGAAATGGATTGAGGATCCATAATGACTTAGATGGTGGAAAAAAGGTTTCCATGATTGATTGAGCTTATGACTATCTTCTAGGTTAAAATTGTTATCTAGTGTTTTTCTATTTCAAGAGCTTCTCTAGGTGTGGTGTGAAGAGTTATGAGATAAGGAAGATAAAACCTTAGCTTGGCTAGGGAAAATGAGGGGCTTACCATTATGGGAGTACGCTACAATAACATATTTATTATGGTGTTCACCGCAAAGCATATGTATGGTCTCATATTCGTTAGATACATCAATGAGCCAATCATCTTACGATACATCATGGCATCGATCATCTCAGATGACGCATCACTTAGAAGCTTCAAGTTAGATTCCATAGGTGTGGTCATTTCCTTGCAGTCCATCATTCTGAATCTCCATTACATATTTTTCTTGACCAAGGAATATCCCTTCTACGCTCTGCCACACCTCCATGTCTAAGAAGTAGTGCATCATACTTAGGTCTTTCATCTCGAGCTCAGCAGCAAATCTCCTATTTCCATATTTAATGAGTTCCTCGTCACCATCCATAAACAAGTCATCAACATATAGCAGGAGTATCATTGGTCTTTCGTCTTCCACCTTGAAGTAGAGGTTGGAATCTGCTTTATTCTTGGTAAAACCAAAGCTCATGAGGAAACTATCCATCCTTTTGTAGCATGAGGTTTGGTGCTTGTTTCAATCCTTAGAAAGCCTTCTTTAATTTGCACACATGGGTCTTCCTATCATGTGTCTCTAATCCCAGTGGTTGTTCCACATACGAATCCTCCTTGACTACACCATTCAAGAAATATGTCTTAACATCCATCTAGTGTATTTTACATTTCATAATTGTTGCCAAAGCAAGTATGGTCCTAATGGAAGTGTACCTTTCCATCAGTACAAATGTTTCTTTGTAGTCGATGCCTTCTTTCTATGCAAAGCCTCGCGCTACGAACCTTGCCCTATATTTTTTGATGTTGCCATCTGGAGCATGTTTAATCTTGTAGATCTACTTTGAAGTCATGACAGATTTCTTTTCCAATAATGAAACTATCTCCGAGACATCATTCTTCATGATCGATTGATATTCCTCGATCATCGCATCCTTCCATTCTTTATTTTATGTAGCCTCTTAATAGGTGTAATTTTATTTGTCAACGATGTCACACAGCAGAGCCACATAGCTATTGTAGGTATTTCCCCTTTTTCTCTCAATATATTCATTCTAGAGCGCCATACCTTTCAGGTTCTTATATGAGTTATCGTGCCCATGTTGGTTTCCTCTTGTGGGAATCCTTCTCAAAGAATGTCTCTATCGGCTCTTGTGGTTCTGTCATGTCATGATCTTCATGGTTCTCTTGAATTTCTTCTTCAATTTCCATATATCGGCCTCTCGTTCCTTCAAGTTCCTCTATATCTTTTGTCCATCTAGGTTACAAGGGTGTATTGTCCTATACCACTAAACTAACAACTCCACTAGGGAGTCCATCCTGTTGTGGGCCCATCCTGTAGGATCGTTTACTAGTCTTTGTTTTGATTTTGATTCTGGGTGTGTATGTTTGTATCTTACCTCTTGATTCATAGTGTGTTATGTTCAAAATCCTTCACTAGTTTTTTCCTTTTAAAGTTTTAGCAGAACACGCGAGTTTCTATGTGCACAGTCACGTGTGTACCCTTGTAGTCTAGATAGTCAGGTGTCATACACAAGTTGTCTGTATGAACACTCACGTGTTTCCTGTAACAGTCTATGGCTTCAATAGAGTTTTCTTGTCCCTATCTTTTGGCTTGTGGATCGCTTGGAAGTTTTTTGTTTATGACATGACTCTATGATTCTGAGGTCTGTATGTCACACAATTTGCTTGTTCATCAAGTCTTTGAGATTTTGTGTTTGATTTTCTTTCATTTGTGAAGTGTTGGCAGTCCTCCTACTTGGTCTGTAGCGTTGAGTGCTTGTGTTTGAGGTCTGGTGATCAGTTCCTTGAATGGTTTATACTCTGAACCATTTCTTGTGGTCTCAGTTTGTTACTCTTCTTTTGTGGATCTAGTGAACTTTTTAAGTTTCAAAGTTCCTCCAAGTCACGACTTGTTCCAGCCTTCATCCTTTTGGTTGAAGTAGCTCACTTTGGGTCCTTTTGCCTCATTTCACTGCTTATATGTTTGGAGTAATCAAATTTCTCAAGTTGCATTTATTTGCATTATAGTTTTTTGAATTTATTTGAAAAGAAAAGACAAAATTATTTTATGCTTTTTGCATTTAGTGCTTCTTTTCACTAGTTTTCAAAGAAAAATTCAAAGATTTAAAAGAAAATGTTCTTTTGTGGCTTTCAAGTTTCTATTTGAAAAGGAAGGGAATTGTTTTTGTTTTTTTCATTTTGTTTCTCTTTGCTTAGTCATTTTGTTTCAACTTTGAGTGAAAACACTACATGAGTTTCACGCCATTTTCCTCTGACTAAAAAAATCCTTTTAAATGAAACGATATAATTAAAAATTATTAGTAAGTTTTATTTTTTAAGCTCCTACACCAACTAGCTTAGGCTAGACTTGTGGATCGGGGAGTTTCAACTCTCCATGAGTATTTGAGTTCAGTTGTAGTTGGACAATCACTAGGTAAATCCTCTTCTATGTCAGTTGTATCTGGGAAGCTCCTCTCAAATGGGAGTTAAGCACGAGGCCACATGGAGACTTGGACTAAGGAGATAAAACTCTGATTCCTTGTCAAAGCATAGACCAAGATTTTTGCGCGTCTGGGGACTTCTGTCAATACCACCTCTTGGGCCCTATGCAGTGCCGATGTTGACACGGTTTCGAGCTTTGATACCCTGCCCATGTGTATGAATAAGGATTGCGACTGTCCCCATAGACTATCACTATAGTTGTGGTAGCCTTTAGTCTCTTTCACATGTAGGGTTTATACACAGGTATATTAGAAGGTTATTTCTTGTCTACCTTGGATGGGCTTGGAAGGTAACCGAGGTAGAAGGTGTGGGAGGGGGGTTGGGTGATTCCTCCACTTGTGTCTAAGAACATCTACATGGACACCAAGTAACTGTCTATCATCTTTCTTCTAGAAGGAATATATTATATATGTTTGTCTATTTGGCTTTAGAAATTTTTTAGTGAGTGCTATGTGATTTGTCTATACTTAGTTTTCCTTCAAGTGTGTGCTTTGTACTTTTAGTTTTCGATCAAACTCAAACTTTGTCTCCTATTTTGAAACTATGGCTAACACTCTTTTGAACACCAAACAAGAGATCCCCATGTTGGGAACTCCTTTTACTTTTCCTCTCATAGGGAATGTTGATGTTCCTTTGCTGACCACTTTGAATCTACACAAATGTGTACGGTGAATGTTTGAAGGGGTTTTTGGTGGCCCAGAAGGTCAGTGGAGGTGCATCAACAATTCTCGAGATTGTTACTAATCCTCCTCGAGGGGAGAGGGAGCGAGGAAGGCCTGAAGCTATGGAGGTAGAGTCAACCATAGTGGAATAAGAAAAAGGACAAAGGAAAAGCGGTTCTCAATGCTCAGCCAACTAACATGGATGGGGAAGGTTGGAGTGGAACAAGAAAAGAGGAAGTAACTAACTAGGGAGCAAAAAGGACAGGACAGTGTGTCCCAAAGTCCAAGACGATTCCATGACTTCAGATCACATTAGATAGAGTCAGGGAGGAAATACAATACATGAAGGAAAGGGCCCTCATAGGAAAATTCGTGGGGATCTGGCCCACTAAAAAGATGCTGGTAGGATGGATAAACTCAATGTGGAAACCCCAAGGTCACTATGATCTATAGTTGGGAGCTAAAGGTTTCTTCACCATCATTTTCTTCAATGAAGAGGGCAGAACTAAAATCTTTGAGAATGGTCCCTACTTCTTCAACTCGACTAGTCTCTTCTTGAGACCCTGGAAAGAGAGATTCGATCCAAACAAAGAAAATCTAGCAATTGAACCAGTATGGATCAGAATGTACTCCCTTCCTTCAGAATACTGGAAGGAATAAATATTAACAGACATAGGAAATTCTCTGAGGACATTTATCAAAGTCTCTAAACAAACAAGACAAAGAAAATACATTTCATATGCGAGGATATGTATATACCTGGACATTTCAAGAGACCTACCAGAGGGAATAGAGTTAACCTGGGAAGATGAGAATTTGTTCCAAGCCATTGACTACGAGTAGATCCCATTAAGATGTAGGAGATGCCATGAACATGGAAATTTGTTCAGAGATTGCCCCCAAAATAAAAAACCAAGAAGGAAACAAGATCAAGAAAGTCAGGATGCGAAAGGATTCACTAAGATTCAAAACAAGAAAAGGCAAGGCAGAAAGACATATGGCCCAAAAGCCCACAAAAGGGTGCAGACTCAAAACCGATTTGCTACCCTTCAGGAAGACCAGGAAACCAAAATTTTCAAGGCACCAAATGAAGCTAGGATGGACAAAATTCCAAGTAAACACCAGGGGGAAAAGAATAATGAACTATAAGGAGATGAGAAGAACCCAGTCCCAACTGAAACCATGGATGGCATTCCTCCAAACCAACCTGAGGATACTTAGAAAGACTCAGGATCAGGGGAAGTTGCTACTAAAGACATGGAAATAGGGGACCTAGATTTGGACAGATTGGAAGCTACTTGCTCTGATAAAGATCCAACAAAAATTCCCCCATAGCAAGTGCCTCTTCTAGCAAAAGCTATCATTCAAGACAAGAATGCGAATAACCTAGGAGTTGTGACAGAATCTCTCAAAGTCACAGAAGGGACAGGGAAAAACTCAAAGAAAGATAAAAGAGGCAGACCAAGCAATGTCCAGAGAATCAAAGTGATAGAAGAACAACTGGTCATGTCAGGGCAGTATCCAACCATAGATGCAACCCTTTCCCCCTCCAATTAATCCTTCTCAATGCAGATTACAACCTGGAATATAGAGGTTGTAACAGCGCACTAAAGAAGTGCCTTCTAAAGAGAAGAATCGACAAGAAAAAGTATGGGATCATCTTCCTTCAAGAAAATAAATGCTCGGGAGAAGACTTAGTAAAAATGGCCCAAAAAGTGTGTAAGGGTTGTGAAACAATGGCCATCGATGTAAGAGGAGTGGTAGGGGGTGTGGGAATTCTGTGTAACCCTTGTATTGTGACCTTATTAGGTTTCTTTACCACCAATTGTTCAATCTCGGCTGATTTTCACATTCTTGGTCCCAGAATTAGAGGAATCATAACCAATGTTTATGGTCCCCCGAATGCGGATCAAAAGCAGGTATTCATTGATTCTCTCTCTGACCTTAAAACTTTAGTTCATAATCGAGCATGGATTATTGGAGGTGACTTTAACCTGATAAGAAACCTTGAGGAAAAAAAGGAGGTATTCATAGCTTACACTCTACTAGTACTCTTTTCAATAACGCTATCTCGGATCTAGACCTGATTGATGTTAGAACTTCCAATGGTATCTTCACATGGAATAATAAACAATCAGGGGATAGAGGAATAGCTTGTAGACTAGATAGATTCCTGCTATCAGAATCGATCATGATGGCTGGAGGCATTCTTAGAGTGGTATTCCTTCCTGCGGCAGGATCAGACCACTGGCCCATCACTTTAGAATGGGAAAATGTTGGATTCAACCCCCATAGACATTTTCGTTTCAAAAAATTCTGGCTCCTCCAGCCAGAGTTCAAAGAGAAACTTAAAGACTGGTGGGAAAAATCCCCCCGAATCAGGGGAACCCGCATGTTTCAATTCCAACAGAAGCTCAAACACCTCAAAAAATGCATCATAAAATGGAACATGGAAGACCGCTCAAGAAAACAGGGGTCTGGTTAAAAAACATAGCTTCTGGAAGTTCGCAACAGCTAAACAACAAGATTTTCAAGTGAAGCTCTGAACCAAGAACCAACTAATGTTTGTGGGGAAGAAACCCCTCTTTTACACACTTTCCTCCAAAATAACCCCATGGATAAAGTAGCAGAGTTCTGGTATAACAACAATTCATACTAGGGGGTAAGAAGATGGAAGGGAAAATGATGGTGGCAAGACAAGGCACCAAGAGAAGACATCAAAAACTTCATAGGAGAGATTTCCAAGAAAAGGTTCTCCAAGAGCGAGGAGCCCGACAAGCTAAGATGGGGATATTAAAACACTGGCAACTTCAATCCAAAAGAAGCCTTAGGCTTGTTAACAAAAACCATACACATTTCCCCAGAAGCCAAATGGATTAAAATTTGGAAGGGTGGGTGGTGGCCCAAA
>LPNX011139447.1:231215-278162 GCA_001517045.1 Pseudotsuga menziesii
ATCCCATATTTGTAAAGAAGTTGTAACAAGTTGGTTTATGTTTGAAAAACCAAGATGCTATTTAAAAAAAGGGATTTTGTTATGTAATGGATTATTATTGGATTTTGTAAATGTCATTATGGGGAAGTAACTAAATGTGAAAACCGATGGGCATGTGGGCATGAACCATATTTTTGGTTTATGTTCTTAAAAGCCAAACCAATTTGTAACTAATCCCAATTTGGAGAATCACATGTATCATACCACCAAGAGTAGCTTCTCCTATTTAAGCACTTGTCATGTGCATTTGACGGGAGCTCAAGTTTGGAGAGATGTAGCCCATAGAGGAAGCAAGCATCTGAGAGGCTCCATTGGGGGTCTCCATTGGAGAAGCTCATGGAGAGCCTCCAACCTTGTAGTTCCAGCTGAGAGAGAAAGCATGGCTCGATCATGTCCGAAGGTGATCCAGCGTAGGAGACAAAGAAGCAGAGTCAGTTCGAGGAGGCAACATTACAATTTGCATTTGAAGGCAAGTAGCGACCATTTACACTCTCATCCCGAAGGACAAAGGTGAAGGGGTTGGTTGGTAAGAGTGTGACTTTGGTTTTATTGATGAGCTTGTCATGCAAACATATTGTCGTCTATTGAGACTATCCTGCAGAAGATCGTGTGGCGTAGCTCGAGGTTCGTGGCTCGTAGAGTGAGTTGAAAGAGTGCGATTTGGAACATTATGCAAGTCTTTGATCTACTCGAGGTTTGTGGCTTGTAGAGTCAGTTGAAAGAGTGTGATTGGCTACATTGGGAAAATATCTTCATGTTCAAGTTTGGCAACTTCTCGAGACAAAGGAGGCAGGCATTTGCTTGCTTGATTTTTTCAGTCTTCGATTGAGTCCTATAGCTTGTGCACTTATGTGACCCATCAGAGGCAGTTATGGTGCGGCGGTAGAGATGAATAGATGATGAAGTCTCTGCAGGTGAATCCGTTGTGATGTATCTTATGTATTTGTGCTTCTTTGCAATGGATTGGTCACTCTATTTTGGAGTAGGCCCGGAGACGTAGCGAGGAGATCTGGTGAACTCCGTAATCAAATCATGTCCCTAATGTGCTTGAATGATTTTTCATTTTCATGTGGATGATTCTATGTTACACACTTATATTATGCTTATGTTCACTTGCACTAACGTCAGAAAAATGATCCTATTGGTCCCGATTGTTTCGAGCGGGTTCGATGACTTTCCGTGCTCGCCCCCGGGATGAGGTCACCAGTTTTTTGGGTGGAAAGCAGGATGAGGCTCTTCCAAGCCTGATATTTGACTTGCGCTCGTTTGCAGTAACAATCAATTTTAAGAAAGGTCCTTTTTGGGATGACGATCAACCTCCATCCACCGTTGGTTCAACCATGGCTTGTAACATTTTTGTATTATAATAGATTCTCTTACTTACAAAAAAAAAAAAATAAGTTGAAATACAAAAATGTGAGATTCAGACTGGAGGCAAACTTCTGAGGAAGGACCTTAGGATACTGAAATGTATGGTTAGTTTAGACTCACAATATTTTTCTATAATAGATCGTAGGATACTCAAATCAACCTATGACCTATGGAGCTGTGCGGAAGTTTCACGTAATTCTTTCCCAAGGTTTCGAGGAGAATTTAGATCTCCTATCACCTCGATTTCGAACGAACCTTATGAGCATTTGCAGCTCCGAATATTAACTCAACAGTTAGAAAAATATCAAATCCGTCTTCTTCAGGACACTCGTAACAACTACAAGATGCATAACAAACAACCACATGATCGATTTAATGTGAAGGATGATTTATGACGCAATTCTCAAAGGAACGAGGCTACCTGAAATTCTTGGCCAAGCCAAAAGTAATTTTGAAACTTCAACCATTTGGTGAGTAAACTCTCACTTTTCTCAAAATTTAAAACTTCCAACAATGGAAGATAACGATGGGATCTGCATATCGGAACAATTGTTCAATTTTCATAATATTATAGTAGTATATCTTAATTGCATTAACCAATATTATCACTACAAGAAAGACAAACCACAAAAACAATAACGCAATAGTTTTTAACCTAGAAAACTGGGAGAAAACCCAACAACCTTAGTATAGAGATAATGATCTTCTGAGAACAAAGAGAAGAGAGAGAAAATATAACCCTACACTCTCTTAGACTGCTGACACCTTTTCTGCTGAGATGAGTAACTGTGAAATATGTATGTAATAATGAGTAGAAACACCTCCTATTTATACTGATTTTCCAATAAGAAAAATTATGGGGCCAACTTCTAATATATTTTATGGGGGTAAGAAAAATATATTTTATAATTTTATTTTTATTTCTTTTTTGCTTCCTTCCACCCCAAAGTTTACAATGAATAATTACAATTTCACACCAAAGTTTACAATAAATAATTACAATAGTATAATATCTCCTAAAAAAATACAATATGGAAATGCTGGTTATGCTCGGGCGGCTCCATATTCAATTGATGTTTTTTAAACTGGTTATGCCAGGAATGAGGCTCTTTCAACCGCTTCTGGGAATAACCCTGGTAATGCTGCTCCTTCAGCTTATGCTGGAAAAATACAATACAAGTACAATAATATAATCTTCCCAATAAAAATAGCTTCTAAAATTGCACAAATTCCAACAGCAAAAACACCACCAAATATTCATGTACATGCTTGGGGCTTCTAAAACCCAAAACGTGGTAGTCTTGGCAGACCTCATAAGCAGCTCCATGCCGATAATATTTTCATAAGAGTAGAGCAGGCCGTGGAAGGAGGGGCGCTTAGAAGAGCTTTACATGGCAGTGGGCACTTAAAACTGTCTGAATGCCAATATGTGGCCTGCGTGCAAACATATTCGGCTTTAGTTCCCTCAGAGTGCCATCCATGTAGTTCTTTTATTTTCAATAAAGAGATCAAAGTACACCCTAGGGATTTCCTTGAGGCAGTACTTCATTTACTGTTTATTGATGTTTCTTTCTTATTAAATAGTCTAATTACCCATAAAATATGAGGTTTGAATAAATATAAAGTGTAGAAGAAGAATTCTGAGTTTGATATCAAATCTTTAGAAAATAACAAGAAAGATGTGAGGATTAAGATTTCACTTTGATCTTAGCTTGCCAGGGTTTTCTCAACCTTGCTGGGTGATTGTACCTTCTACAGAACCAGACCATTGTTACTCAGCAGATATTGCAACAATATGTTTGTCTACATGTTCTCTAATTGCATCAATTTGAATTCACAACACTGCTTTAATCCTAACACACCATCAATTTAAACTCACTACCCGCTTTAATCCTAGCACACCAATGAAACTAATCTATCGAAGTACAAGCTCCAGGAGCATTGGGTAACTATAATATTCTACATAACGGAGAATGGAATTCATCAGCATCCATGTTGCCCTTTTTCAATAAACTATTTGAATTACAGTAATAAAGCAATTGCACTGATCAGATATCCGCGAGATCAGAAACATTGGTAACTAAAATATTCTACATAACGGAGAATGGAATTCATCAGCACATGTTGCCCGTTTTCAATAAACTATTTGAACTACAGTAATAAAGCAATTACACTGATAACTATACAATCTGCATAAAAACCCAATATGAAATTAATGAGATATGAAATACCTGCGACATCAAAAAATCAAATAGTGAAGCTACTTGCCACATCAGAAAATCAAATAGTGGAGCGAACATGGCCGGTAATAAACATAAAAAGATATTGAACTATTAAAGAGAACAAAACGTTACTATAAATTTAGAAACATTGTTGTAAAGATAAATTCACTTTAAGTATACACTAGTTCAGTGAAAATAATAAAGGTTACAAATGTTGCAATGTCTTTGAATTAATTTATAAAGATGGTGAATTTAATTGAAAGAATATAAAAATTCTCCTAAGTTTAGAAGGTCTGAATTTAAAAGATCTGAATTCAATTGAAATCACCATTTAAAACATTTCAGACATATCTAGCTATGCCCATCTCCAATACAGCTAAAATGACTTACAAATTTTATTTTGATATATTTCACACACAAATGATAATAACTCAAATAACAAAGACACATCATTATTTAATTAACTAATGTGTAGATGTGACATACCATGTAAATCCATTTCAAAACCAGCATACCATCTAAATCCATTTCAAAACCAGCAAACCCTAAAACACAAACACAGGGAACGTAAATATGTTGCCAAATAAACCCTGAGAAACAGGAAAGGACAGTTTTGGGGAAGAACCGGGACGTTATAGCAAAGAAGTTCAGTTTTTCAAACTGTCTTTAAGAAACCAAACTGAATTCTTGAATGCTCAAAGAGATTGGAATTTTGACCAACAAAGGTTCAACAACGATTTGGAAAGCACAATAATCATCACAATAATGACGGACCTGGAAATTGTAAATGAAAACGTTTTTAATGAGGACGTTGTCGGAGGGGTGCGATCCGCCTATCAAAACCAGTTTCTGATTGACGAAAATGCAGTCGCAAAGGAATGGAATTCGATGATCATAATAACCGGGAAAGAAGGGAAGGCCAGGGAGTGCTTCCCACGTGTGTTGCAGAGGGTTAAACACAGTAACCACAAATTCCTCATTATCACAATAATCACGGACCTGGAATAAACATATTACCTGCTCCATAATCACTACGAAGATGTTGCAGCGGAGTACAAAGATGAAACGTGAGACTGGGAATACAATATCACTTAGGGGTCTCGGGTTAGAAATCTATCCTTTAAATAGGCGAAAAGATTCTTTCATGAAAGCATACATTTTCCTGGAAACAATGGGCTAAAAGGTCAATTTTCCAAAATTCTGTGATGAGTGGATTCAGTTTAGGAAAAATTTACCGGGTAGAGGAGTCCTAAGTAACCCATAGCCCATTATGTTAAAGAGTAGGTTATATTTTTATGTATTTTATTGTTTTTTTTTTTTTTCAAAGATGTAGTTGAAATTGTTGAAATTGATAAAATTGTAAATGTAATTTGAATAATGAAAAATAAAGATGTTAATCAATATTGTATATGGATATTTCCTCAAAATGACTTAAAACATAGAATATTTAGTCAAGTAAAGGTTGAATTTTTTCTATTATGAAAAATATTAACCAAAAAAGGAGTTGAATCCACATTTAGTCAAAAACAAATTATGGTCATTATAATTTAGTTAATAGTAATTGATGATCCATGAATGAGTCAAAACCAAATCATGAATAAAGGAATCGATAGCTTATAAACATTTCCACATTCTCTATGAAAGAGATCATGGCGGTTATAATTTGGTTAATAGAGATCTATGAATGAGTCAAAACCACATCATGAATAAAGGAATCAATGAATAAATAGGAGTAAATAAAAAGATGTGAAATAATAAAATTAATTAAGAATAATAAATGGGGCAAAGACATTATCAAAGGGAAAATCAATTTTTTTTTCAAAAGTAGATGCTCTATCTAAGGGGGCACTTGTGGAAGTTGAAGGTGTCCTACATTTGGAGGAATTTGTGGAAGGAACCAAGACTATGGGTTTTGCTTAACTTAGGGATGGGAAGGAGGGCCCACTTTCAACATCTTGTTAGATTGTTTATTATAAGATTATATGTCTTTTTGCTAGTATTAATGGCTCTCTTAGAGTCTATCTTCTTGGTACTTGTAATGATGAGAGGCTTGAAAGAATCTCTTCTGTAGGGAGGATTCATGTTTGTTGGCAATGGGATTATGGGGTACTTTTTTATTATGATGAATAACAAAAATAATGCTTTTTCTACTTCACAAAAAGGTAATATCAAATTCAATATAAGAATATAAAAATAAAGGTAATGGAAAGGAAAGGAGATTAAAATTAATAAGAAGAGATAATGAAATTAAAGGATAAAAGCATAATTAAAAGGACAAATAAAGAATATAGATATATGCATTGGAGAAATGGATCGAGGATCCATAATGGCTTAGATGGTGGAAAAAAGGTTTCCATGATTGATTGAGTTTATGACTATCTTCTAGGTTAAAATTGTTATCTAGTGTTTTTCTATTACAAGAGCTTCTCTAGGTGCGGTGTGAAGAGTTATGAGATAAAGAAGATAAAACCTTAGCTTGGCCAGGAAAAATGAGGGGTTTACCATTATGGGAATGCGCTACAATATCATATTTATTATGGTGTTCACTGTAAAGCATATATATGGTCTCGTATTCGTTAGATACATCTATGAGCCAATCATCTTACGATACATCGTGGGATCAATCGTGTCAGATGGCGCATCACTTAGAAGCTTCAAGTTAGATTCCATAGGTGTGGTCATTTCCTTATAGTCCATCATTCTAAATATCCATTACATATTTTTCTTGACCAAGGAAGATCCCATCTGCGCTGTGCCACACCTCGATGCCTAAGAAGTAGTGCATCATACCTAGGTCTTTCATCTCGAACTTAGCAACAACTCTCCTCTTTGCATCTTTAATGAGTTCCTCTTCACCTCCCAAAAACAAGTCATCGACAAATAGCAGTAGTATCATTGGTATTTCGTCTTCCACCTTGAAGTAGAGGTTGGAATTTGATTTACTCTTGGTAAATCCCAAGCTCATGAGAAAACTATCCATCCTATCGTAGCATGTCCTTGGTGCATGTTTCAATCCATAGAAGGCCTTCTTCAATTTGCACACATGGGTCTTCCTATAATGTGTCTCCAATCCCAGTGGTTGTTCCACATTAGAGGAAATTTGGGGTCTAAAATGGGCCTTATAAGAAAATGCGCCAACAATAAATTTTGTTAGTTGGCATTCAAGAACCAATAGAATTTCAATAAAATGGGCCAACCATAATGGTTGAATTGACATATTTTTCATAAAAAAAACTACTTTTTTGTTCGTATTTTTGACATATCTCCATGTGTTTTTACTCAAATTTCCAGCGAGAGAGCTCGTCGGATGCAGAATTTAATTCTGCATCCAACAAGTACCCACACTGCATACTTTTGATGGACCCATCTATCCCAAAAACAAGAAATACCTGAAAAAAGGTGATGATGACATCATCATCACATTTTTTCAAGTATTTCCTTTTTTGGGGGTAGTGGGGTCCATCAAAAGTATGCAGTGTGAGTACTTGTTGGATGCAGAATTAAATTCCGCATCCAATGATCTCTTTCGCTCATAATTTGAGTAAAAACATAGGGAGATATGTCGAAAATACGAACACAAAAAGTAGTTTTTTTCATTCTTCCTTCAAAATTAATAACTATTATTTTATTATTTTAGCCATTATTTTATTATTTTAACTATTATTTTATTATTTTCCTTAGGAGGTCCATTTTAGACCTCAAATTTCCTCTAATGACGTACGACTCCTCCTTGACTACACCATTCAAGAAATATGTCTTCACATCCATCTATTGTATTTTACATTTTATAATTGTTGCCAAAGAAAGTATGGTCCTAATGGAAGTGTGCCTTGCCATCGGTTCAAATGTCTCTTCGTAGTCTATGCCTTCTTTCTATGAGAAGCCTCATGCTACAAACCTCACCTTATATTTATCTATGTTTCCATTTGCAGCATGTTTGACCTTGTAGATCTACTTTGAAGTCACAATAGATTTCTTTTCCAGTATCGGAACTATCTCCCAAGCATCATTCTTCATGATCGACTGATATTCCTCGATCATGGCATCCTTCCATTCTTTATTTTATGTAGCCTCTTTATAGGTGGAAGTTTCTTTGTCAACAATGTCACATAGCATAACCACATATCTATTGTAGATATTTTCCCTTTTTCTCTTTATGTATTCAATCTAGAGCGCCATACCTTTCAACTTCTTATATGAGTTATCATGCCCATGTTGGTTTCCTCTTGTGGGAAACCTTCTCAAGGATTGTCTCTATCGGCTCTTGAGGTTCTATCATGTCATGATCTTCATGGTTCTCTGTAATTTTTTCTTCAATTTCCATATCTCGGCCTCTTGTTTCTTCAAGTTCCTTGACCTCCCGAATGGGTGTTTTCCTGGACCTGAAGTATGTTGAGTCTTCATCAAAGGTTACATATCTACTAATGTCAATATTCTTGAATCCTGGGAATTATATTTGGTAGGCATTTGATGTATCATTCTATCCTATGAATATACCCTTATTCCTAGAAGCATCGAGCTTGGTCCTTTTCTCCTTAGGGATATGTATGTACACCAGGAAACCAAATATTCTCATATGGTTGAATTCTGGTTTCTCACCTCAGAAAAGATTCTTTAGGAGTCTTATTGTCAAGTACTCAATGAGGAGTATGGTTATGTACATACACAGATGTTCTTGTTTCCTCCGCCCAAAGGTGCATATGAAGATCCTGATCATGCAGCATAGCTTTTGCTACCTCCCTGATGGTTCGGTTCTTTCATTTTGTAACCCCATTATTTTTAGGATTGTATGGAGTGTTGAACTCCCTCTTAATCCCAGACTCTGTGTAGATTTCCTTGAATTCTTATGAAGTGAACTCTTCACCATTATCTAACCGTAGATTCTTGATCTTCCTATCCATTTGCTTCTCAACCAGGGATTTGTGTTCCTTGAACTTATTGAAAAATTCACTTTTCCCTTTCAATAAATATATCCAAGTCTTACGTGATAAATCATTTATAAAGAAAACATAGTATGCATACCTGCTTAAAGAACTAGAGGACATGGGTCCACATACATATGAGTGTAGTATCTCCAGTAATCCTTTATCCTTTCTCTCACTATTGGGAAATTTCTTCTTCGCATTATTTCCTTCTACATATCCTTTCCAATTTCCTTCATGCTTTGTCTAGATCACTGGCAGTCCTCACACTGTTTTTCTTTCCATTCTTAGTGCTTTTTAGTGCACATGTGTAATCCTTATGTGCCATAGTTCACTTGGTTCAATCAACTCATGAACCAATGCTTGTTCAGGATATCCCTTCATCTTGTACAAGCCTCCTCTTCTTCTCTAATCACTATTCCATCCCCTATTTCCTTTCCTTTGGGCCGCATTGGAACTTGGGCATCAACAAACAAAACCCTAATCCCTTTTGCATCTAGTGCAGAAATGGTGAGAATATTTTTATTCAATCCTAGAACATATATCACATTTTTGATATTTAAATATTTCCCATATTCAAGCTTGTATGAATATTCTCCACTCCCTTTTATGGGGTATTGATAGTCATCCCCAAGTTTCACCTTGTGAGGTGAGTCATGTTTAGACATATTAATGAATGATTCCTTCTATCTCATCCTATGTTTAGAAGCTCCATAATCCATAAGCCAATCATTTCTTTCATGTGAGATAGTGCTATTAAGTGTTGATATTAACACATACTCTTCATATGAATCATTCTTCTCCCATATGAATCTTTTGTTTATTGGTTCATCATCTTCGAAAACTTGAGCATGGTGTCTCCTTTTCCTGTTGGGACAATATCTTGCAAAGTGTCCCTTTTCATCACATGTATAGCATCGAACATTTGAAGTATCTCTTTTGGTCTTATTTTGTTTCTTCTCTGTTGGGGCCAAACTTCAAAACGCAATATCTTCCCTGTTGGGGCCAAACTTCAAAACGCAATATCTTTTGCATCCGAAGTTCGTTTGACACGCTGTTTGCACTGTTGGAATCGGCTTAACAAGATCTTCGACATGGTATTATGTTTGTTGCAATATGATGATTTTGAAAATTGGCCTTTTTAGATCCTCCCGGATCAACTGGTGTCTTCCACTTCTAAGTCTAGGATAGAACCATTACTACCATAATCAAAATACAAATCCCCAACAACCCGAGAACAAGAAGAGCCATTAAGGCCTACAAGCATAAATAAATAAATACATTCTACAGACCGACAGACCCCTTACAAACTTTTCTAGGAACAAAAATACCCTTTATGGCCTTCATACAGTTTTGAGAAACATCGAACTACAAAATAAACCATAACCATGGGAACATAAATAATCCAAACTAGGAGCACCTCAACACAGATAAACAAAGTGGCTTGGAGAGCTGCCAAAACCAGCGCCCACTAACTCCCAACCTCCCAGGGAGGCTGCATAGTAGAGGCTGGGGAGTTTGCCGGCGTTTGACCCGGGTTCGATGCTTCAGCTTTTGGATTGACTAGAAAATTCTGGGCTATCTTTTCTAGCAAGTGGAAGCGCATAGCTCTCTCCTGTTGGCCTCTATGAATTGTGTCCATTGTCTCACGGATGCCATGGGCCGTTTGAATTTTAGCTTGAATATCTCTGGCTAACAGAATCCGCACAGACCAGAACGGGCTTGGGATCAGTGGGCTACCCATAATCATTTCAAATTCATGGAGTAGATGAATCTCCCTAATTGCTATGAAAGCCTCGATGACCGTGGGTGTTTCGGCCATATACTGGTCCCCCGAGTTAAAGGGTGCTGCATCTAGCACGCCCCCTTCTTGGGGCATAGAATACTCCGCCGCATTAGAAAATGCCTCGCCGGTGTTACCCCTTCTATTAGAACCTCGCGCTCTAGACCGAACCCTCCATAATCTTGGCATAATGCAAACTTTTGGCTAGATAGAAGATAACACCCAGAAGGAATAAAGAAGATTAGATAAGAGCAGGGCCTCCGACATATGAGTATATATAGGGCATGCCATTGCCGATGAAAACTTCCCCTAGCCACCTTCCTTAATTCTTCCTAGTATTGTAATAATGTCCTGCCCCTTGCCACACTCGATCGAATCTCTCCTCCTTTGTGAGCAATTCACGACTGTAAGTTTTACAGCATGCCAGATGATACGATCCTCCATCATAGAGATCAATCTATCATTATCCATGGCAGGTCCAGTACCTACACTATAAACCTCCCTCATTCCCACGGATCCATCTTTAAGACTTCCTTCATAGTGCATGTAAAGCCTCTCATTCCGTTCATGATGGAGGCTGTCAAGCTTGGGATCCACGTGCACCGTACCTGAGCTGCGTGTAGGGCGAAGATAAATGGAAGAGAACCGCTTTGTGAGATAGACCTTACCATAACCCACCTAGCGATCAGGAAGTCCCTTGTCCTGCACCTTATGTTGATTAAACTGATGTGGGCCCACCTGAGAAATCGACATGCCGTCTTTGTGCTGCCTCTCCAATTGGAGCCATCTGGCATTCTCATGCAGAATGTGGAGCACTTTTCCTTATGTCCTCATCCACCAACTTGTAGCAGTTGCCCCAATTTTGCTGGATTTTCTTGTCATCCTCTTTTGTCTCTGCATGGAAAGAAAACTCGCTTTCCTCTCCAATGTTAGCCAATGCATCCACCACCTTGTTCCCTTCCCTCTTGACATGCATTAACAAGAAAGCTTCCTCTCCACTGAGGGTCTATAACCTATTTTCCCATCTCCAGTCTTTAGAAATTTGGGATGTAAGGGATCCTGCCTGGAGTTTGCAAGCTATGTTTATTATGATCTGGGAGTCACCTTCCACCACCAGAGGAATTTTTCTGGATTGCTTTGCCTAGATTAGGCTATTGGCCAAACCTTCTAGCTTAGCCATATTGTTCATATTTGATCCTATAGAACCCCAGAACAAGATAAGGATGATTCCTCTTGAGTTTTGGATCACACCACCATATCTAGCTGGGCCTGGATTACCTTAGGCCGATCCATCTATATTGAGTTTAAAGGTACCTACTGGAGGGGGATTCCAGATTAGTGGGCCAGATACTTGCATTGAACACGGACGAGCAATCACATTGTCGGGAGGTAATTCTGAAAATCCGAAAGCCCGCAGAATACTACTTTCATTTCTTTTCGCTACAAATTCCTCTTGCATCCAAGATTGCAATGTTATAGTTTCTTTCATATGGGTTTCAATGGAGTTCCATATTTCTTCGAGTTTCCTTGCTTTGTTCTTGAATATCTGTTTATTTCTAGTTTTCCATATTTCCCAAATTGTAAATCCAGGGAAAAGTTCCCACAGTCGATTTACTATTTTGTTTTTGAAGCTATTGAGGGGCCATTCTACTATTGTGATGTCCGGCCTTCCTCTATGTCTGTTATCTCTTCTAAAGATTGATGCCCCCTTCTCCCACAAAGAGTTGGCAATCCTGCACTCATCCAGTAGATGATTGATAGATTCATTCTTTTCTTCACACATGGGGCAACAGGATGGCATGTTAAAACCGCTGACCTGAAGGTTGTCCCAGGTTAGAATACGATGCTTTATGACAAGCCAACATAAAACTAATATTTTGGGCCACCACCCACCCTTCCAAATTTTAATCCATTTGGCTTCTGGGGAAATGTGTATGGTTTTTGTTAACAAGCCTAAGGCTTCTTTTGGATTTAATTTTCCAGTGTTTTAATATCCCCATCTTAGCTTGTCGGGCTCCTCGCTCTTGGAGAACCTTTTCTTGGAAAGCTCTCCTATGAAGTTTTTGATGTCTTCTTCTGGTGCCTTGTCTTGCCACCATCGTTTTCCCTTCCATCTTCTTACCCCCTAGTATGAATTGTTGTTATACCAGAACTCTGCTACTTTATCCATGGGGTTATTTTGGAGGAAAGTGTGTAAAAGAGGGGTTTCTTCCCCACAGACATTAGTTGGTTCTTGGTTCAGAGATTCACTTGAAAATCTTGTTGTTTAGCTGTTGCGAACTTCCAGAAGCTATGTTTTTTAACCAGACCCCTGTTTTCTTGAGCGGTCTTCCATATGCTGGATCTTGGAAGGTCTTTCATGAACCTAACTAACGAATTATGTGGCAATGACAAAATAAGACCAAAAGAGATACTTAACTTCCAACAATTGGCGACTACCTGGTGAACCCTAGATTTTTTACTTAACTTCTTCCTAGTAAAAGTTTGTCTAGCTCAAAAGTTGAATTCTCCTAGATGCTCATATTCCTAAGCTAGCTAACCCATGCATTTAAATCATTGAGAAGCAGTTCATTCTTTGGGTAGTGAGAACACTCAAAATATTTGCAAGTCTGAATAACTCTTTTGAGGCCTAATAAGTGATATTTATTTTACCCTTGTCCTTAGGTAGTTTCTAGGTTGGACACCACAGGATTGTAACATATGGTAAACAACACTATCCCTTTGTTCCTCATTCCCATGCAAATTGCACTTTTGTGCCATTTGAATTTTAGTTCTTTTGAGTCCTCCATTTGCCTTTCTTTCTAAATTTTATTCAGGCTCCTCTATCCATAGTGTCCTTTTGTGTGAGAGAAGAATTTACTTTTCATCTCATGGACGGAGAAGAACTTTTGGCAATTTGAAATTCATGATTTTGATACTTTTATTTGATATGCATTGTTTCTTTAAGGAGTTTTGACTCTTGATAGCCTTCAGGCTTTTCTGAAATCATGGCATGGGATCATTTATATATAATACACTGTTTACCTTTCTTCCTTTCTGTAGGTCCTTCGCTATCACTCCCTTGGACATTTTAGATGTGAAATGGATGGAGCCTCAAAATAGTATTCCAAACCTCTTAATTCTGAGTTATTTACCAGGAGTTAAGTAGGGATTCAATGAATGCATGGCCAATTAGGAACACTTCCCACTAGAATTCATTCGATTGGTTAAACGTACAGTCTTTTGCTTAAGATTTCAGTTAATTAAGAACCCTAATGTTTCCATTGCAACCAAAAGTTTGCCTCTTTATTCAAAACCAAAAGAACTAGTAACAAGGCATTAAACCAAAAGAAAACAACATCAATTTATTTATGTACAAAGTGAAAAAGAAAAAAAAATGTGTGCCCACCCTTAAAAATTATTCAATCTAACGATTTAAAGGGCTAGGCTGTAGTGTAGGCCAAAAACCTATCCATGGTCTAATTGTACCATTTTTGAAATTGAAACCATGTATACTAGTCTACAGTCATCCTTATTAGCCTGAGGAAGTTGAAGGAGCTCAGGCTGAGCGTTAATCATAGAAATAGCCTTTCCTGAGTTATGATATCTTAGTTCAAGTTTTGTTAGATAATTTCCCAGGACAGAATTAGCAGATTCATTACCTTCCCCCAGCTTAGTGACAGTATGTTTCATGTAAGGTTCTCTCAAAATTTTAATCTGATTTGGGGTACCCTTATGAGGTAACCATGAATGAGACCAGTCTGAAGCAAAATAAACTTTTAACCTGGCAGACCAATCTCGGTTAAGAATAAGCCCATATCCATCCGGTATGTCAGCCACCATAATGTCAATAAATTGACATATCTTGTTATTTGCAGATAAGCGTATGAGAACATTCTTTATTTCTCCCACTGCTTTGACACTCGTTCTATCTAGTTGCACTACTTCCCAGGTTGTGGGATTTGGCTGCCCATTAATCTTTTTGCAAACTTCAAGTGGCATAACATTTACCGATGATCCAGAATCTACCAAGCAATTATGCACATTATGATTCAGCACTTCTAGAGTCAAAAGAAAAGGTGGGGTTTTAGCTTTTTCTTCCCAACTTGGTTTGATGTCTTCTTCTCCTGGCTGGTTTTTAGTGGTACATCTTTTTTAAGCTCCTCAATTTCTTCTATGTTTCCTTCATTAACATCTACCTGTCCTTCCATAAGTTTGGCATGCTTGTCGATTTGTTTTGTTTCTTGGTTGACAGTAGTGACTTTGGGTGTTTTATCTTCAACATTGGCATCTATCTGTCTCTTGACATTAGTTTGCAACTTCTTAATCTTTGAAATTGTTGTATTGTCTTTGATTATCAGATCCATTTATTTTGTTGCTGTTGGTATGTTTTTGGGTTTAATAATGCTCCCTTCTGTATCAAAAAGCAAGACACCATCCCATAAGAACATGGTATCATCTTCTTGTTTCTCTATGGTCTGGTTATTCTTTTCTTCTTTACCACTGTCTTTAGTCAATTTAGAGTCCAGTAGTTGATTCATTACCAATGTCATTGAATTTAACCATTGAGGACAATTCTTTTTAGAACGAGGTTGTTGGTGAAAAGTGCATAAATTGTCCCTCCCTACCTTTGTTATATTCATTGATGCTGAATTTGGTGGAGGGATTTTCAATTGGTTGTTATCCTCCCTTTTTTGGTAGTAGGGTTTATAAGTTTTCTGAACTTCCCTTTCTTTCTCTAGATCTTTTATTTGGTTGGAGAGTTTTTGAATCATTTTTAGCATTCCCTCAAAATCATGTGATTGCTTCTCTTTAGGTTTAGACAGCAGTAAGGCTCTTCTCCCGGCAGTTTTTTCTTCAAATAGCTCAGGATAATCTTCTATACTTTCATTTTCAGCCTCTACCCTTTCTGCTTCTTCATAAGTCTCTGCCAACGTAGGTCAAGCCTTCATTTTGGCAAACATGGCCAGCTCAGGTCCCAGGGCTGAGGTATAATACTCAATTAGGACCTTGTCTGAGGGTCTGTCATTTTCAGAAAAGTTCTTTAGGTATGTTGAAAACCTTTGAGTGAAATGATGCACCTTCTCATCTTTTTCTTTTTTTAAAAAACCAATACCTTTCATTAGTGAGGCATGTGTCTTTTGGGATGCGTATTTACTTCTAAAAATCCTTTCAAAGGTATCCCAATCGAGGATAGAGTTTGCAGGAAAACTAAAATACTAGGATGATGCTACTCCTTTAAGGGTATGTGGGAACAATATACAAACAACATCCTCATACTCCCCAACCCTTAACCCTTCTATTGCTAAATAGAAACTTTGCAAGTGGTCATCTACAGCAATCTTTTCATTGGGATCAAACTTAGGCAGCAACTTCTCAAAATCTTGGGGTAGGTTATGCAATGGAGGTGTTAGGTTCAAAAGTGATCTAGCTCTCCAAGCCGGTGGTGGGTTGGGCTGATTCACATTCATACCAGCCATGAGAAAAAGGTGAAAGAACAGGAGTCTCAGTAAGGAGCAACGTAAGGTGAAACCGGACTTACTTGCTTCAAAGGTAGAAACAAAACCTGTAAGTCTGCTTCTACACGTTCTTCCAGACTCTAAGTACCTGGGTCAGGTCAAAAGCTTCCAAATATCTGTTGGTTGGGTAATCTCAGGAAAATAGGTTTCCTCAGCCAGCCATGCACTGGAGGCCCTTCTTCTAGTGCCAGAAACTGTTGAGGCCTGGAAATTCGCAGGAGGCAACAGTAAGGAATTCTCCCTAGTCAACGTTCCCAACTAGCCCGTGACTGTTTAGTGTAGGGAATCCATCCGGTTTACGGTCCGGCTATCGTAGGTCAAGTAACAAAACTAAAAGGGTTTACCAGTTGTGGCACGGTCCATCGTATATATTTTTGTATTTTTTGACTTAAGGTATGATATGCACATTCCTAATTAACAATGCAGGGTGATAAAGGATGCAAGGACTAGTCACAAAGTGATGCGCAAGTTCTTACCTCTCGTCTTAGAACTCACAAGCATCTAAATCATATACATAGTAATAAAATAAAACTAACTATCTACCTATCCCCGGGGAGCCAAATTGTAACTTATTAATGAGTAATGTATATTGTACATGCATTATAAAGAGAAACTACAGATAGCTGATATTCCTTCCCACAACGCATGAACTATTAAAGATATTTAAACAATCAGATAGCCAATTGCTTATGAACAACATTCATTACTCATGGTGGTAATTTCACAAAATAAACCAGAAATCATTCAAACAAGAACAAAAACCCTAAGAGTTAGAACGATCTCACAGTTGATGGACAAAAACTAGAAAAATGAAATAGTTCATCATCCCCCAATCCATAGCATAACATTTGAACGTCCCACCAAACTTTCTCTGATAGGAAAACAATAATTCTTTATTGCAAAAAAATGTAGTTCTTTTTACAATATCTCTTTACTTGTCTAACTGGGAAAAATCCCCTTGTTCTTCTAAGTTCTCTATATTTATACAAAAATAATAAGACTGTTGGGCTGCCCACAAATAACCCTTGGGCTTCCCCAACTCTTCACCTCCCAAAATTTCACTTTCATCAAGTGTTTACAAAATTGTTACATATTACAAAAGTGAACAATCATTCACGAGGAGGGCCCCGTTTGAGCATTTAGAAATTTCTTCCAAGTTAAAGCCTCTGAGGTGATGCCTTCAAACTCAGAAGGTTCCAAAAAATGAATGTTTATCTCGAATTTCGTAGCCTAGCTCTTGATGGCTTCAATTATGGCTGCACTCAAACGAAGTTCATCTTCTAATAGTTGCACACTGACTGTGGAATGATCTACTTCATTCCTTAAGGTTTGGTCGTCAAGAGCTTTAATGTGCTGTATTTTTCTTTCCTCTTCTTGGTACCTTTTCTGCAAAATTTCCACAACAAGTTGTGGTCCAGAAAAGCATCTATTCTTTGTTCAGCTTCTACTTGGCATCGGTTATAGGTAATTAGGAGCCTTTTGAATAATTTTGTACATGCCCCTTTCATCTTTCGAATAGCCTTTTTTAATTCCTCGGCTGTGTTAATAGCAAACTCCAATAAGTCGTAATCCTGCTTAAGGGCTTGTCGATCTTTCGAGGGCAGCTCTGCAGGAGCTTCTTCATTATTCTCTAGTCTTGCCATCCTTGCTGTCAGGACTTCCAGGATGTCTTGAGATCTATCAACAAAATATGAGTAGGTCTCCAGAATCTCCTCTAATCGACCATCTACTTGCAAAACCCTGCATCTTTCATCTTCTATGGCCGTTTACAGCTGAAGCATCTTGGCCTTTTGTGCCAGCACGTGTTCCTTGAAAGGTTGGAGATTAACCTGTTGCTCTTTAGCTTCCTCCAAAGCTGTTGTTAGAGAGGTAATCTGCTCTTGAATTTTTGTCTCTTGTTCTTAAAATTGCCTCTCATTCGCCTCCAAGGTGGTCTTTTGTAGCTCTAGATCCCCTATCTTTCCTAGTAGTTGTTCCTTCTTCGTCCTTAAATCTTGATATTCTTGTTGCATTTTCTCCAGACACTCCTGGGCGGTCTCCATCGATCTTCTCTCTACTTGGAGAACTTGAATATATGCCCTTGAAGACCTTATATTCTTTTGTATGTCTTCAAATTTTCTCTTCAACTTACTATTTTCTTCTCTTTCCTTTCTTAATGTGTCTTTCAGTTGAGAAGAAGACTTCTTAGATTGCTCCAGATATGTCATTATTTTGTCTACATTGTCCTCCGAAGCGTGGTTCAATGTATCCCCTACTCTAATAGTGAATCTGGGATCTCGGTCTGTTCTATATACAATGGTTGTATCAGTTATCATCTTCCTGGACAGACCCCCTGTTTCAACCTTTTTTTCAGTTCTTTTCACTATCCTTTTTCTTTCCTTGTCATAGAATATAGTATTGAAATCAGGGACTTCTTCCCCTATCTTCTGTTCAAAGGGGACCAGTCTAAGTGTGGGGGCCATAGACTGTCCAAGTGTGCTGACAGAAGGTACTTTTGGGTCCTAAACATCGGGGTTCTCCATGTCCTGGGTCTGAATGTCAGCTATGTCAGAGGTTGACTGTTTTTTCGTTGTCTGGGTCAGCTTCATCCTCTCTGCCTCATGTTTCTCAAGCTCCACGTCTAGGTTCCTTTTACTTTCTTCTTCTTCATTTCTTGCATCTTCTTCTGCTTTTCTGGCTGCCTCTTGTGCAGCTCTTCTTTTCTCTTCCTCTTCTCCCTTCAGCCACCCTTCAGCTTCTTGGGCTAACCTTTGGGATTCTTCATTTCTTTTCTTGGTTTCCTCATTGGCCTTTGCTTGCTCATCCTGCCCCTTTCCACCTTTGGTGGTGATCTTATTTTTAAACCTTTTCCTCAAGGATGTTATGTTTAATGCACTATGGAAAACAGACTCCTCTCTGTCCCAGTGGTGAGTGTATTCAAAATGGACATTGGCCTCTTTGCAGTGTTCAGCAATTTTGTTGTGGGAGTCATTCCTGTGGAAGGGAATTTCCCCAAAATGACACTTTTCCAACTCTTCCATGAACTCATTTGCCTTCTTTACTCTGGTAAACTTATAAATCCCCAACCTAAAAGGAAAACGGGGATAGGCAGCCTTCTTATGTTCAAATAAAAAGCTTCCTATGCCATCTAGGAAGACTTGCCTAACGACCTCTTTATGAATGATATAATCTGTGGCATATTTAGGTAGTAGGGAGGGTGCTCTAGAGCCTTCAAACATTCTGAAATAGAGCCCATCCTTAGTCAGGAAATAATCCGCCTATTCTTCAATTACCTACAATGCCTCTTCTGACATGCAGTCACATTCTTTCAGGAAAATAAGAGTATATAATGGCATGATAAAATGTTCACAGACCTCCCTATAGTGACTGTGGTACCTATGAGCCCACAGTGGTTTGTATGCTGAGTAAATAGGTATCCTTTCCCTATCGTAGATGCACTTAGGACGGGGAAAGGTTGATTGCATAGTATGCAATCAACGAGTATGGAAATCATCTAAAATTATGACCTCTTTTGGGACACTCCTCCCAAAGCTGAGGCCATACAGGCTAAAAGACTATTTGACACTATGTTGGCCCAGTTGAAAATGGCCCCCTTGTGTCACGACATAAAAAATAATTGGCATCCACTCCAATTCAAATCTTTTTCCATGAGCTCTCCCAAAAATTATATTGAGCATTAAGGCAATGAACTTGTATGGGGTCCTTAAGCTCGCGGTGTCATATTCTCCTGTTGGCCTGGTTCTAAAGTTTCTTCCAGGCATGAGCATTCTCTTGAGGGTCTCGATGAGGTCCATTTTGATGTTTCTTAGCCAATCTTCAGTTAAAAATATTTGTTCTTCTGGCAGGTGGTATGCCAGGGCTACATATCCTAGGCTATAGGCAGCATAGCCTTGTTTGTCAACATTCTCAAGAATCATAGTGGTTACATCTACCCTGGGTAGAATCCACCCAATCACTTCAGAGCATGGAAAGAGCTCTGGTCTTGTAGCAATCTTCATCAATGAAGACCTTTCTATATTTGCATATATGCCTTCTTCCTCAAAGCCTATATCAAGCACCTCTCGGCGCGTGATCAACCTATAGATGTCTACCCACTGATACTCAGGCTCTATACCCGTTATGCACTTGGTGTCCTCATAAATATTTTTGGTCTTGGTGATGATTTCAACGTCGGGATCCTCTTCGACCACAGGGGCCTTATTCTTTTGACGCTTAGACATTTTGAGTTCGGAGGAATCTTCCTGTCACGTATAAAATTGTAATTGTTAGGCTATTTCCGGATAAATTGCAGAGATTGAGATAATAATGTAAAATGTTTTACATCATCTGTGTTTAACATGACGACATTTAATTAAATGAATAAAATATGTTCACGCAAATACTTTTGTCTAGCACTGAAAATGACTTAATCAACAAAAATTGAGTGGGAAACAAAGTCTACGCTGTAATGAAATAACCTTGGGCTCTCTATGCGTGCCATGACTACTGCGCTATGTAGAACGACAGGGGAACCTATTCGAGTTACTCAATGGGGGTGCCTCAACAAAAAACACCATCCATGTGCCATCTACGGTTCATCTAAAGCTGTGAGTTACTATAAAACCCCCAAACTGGCTCAGGTTCGAATTCGACTGTGAACTGGGTCGTTTCAAAACAGCGAGGTAAAACGCGGCCTTGTTTTGAGGATGTGGGCAACCTAAGTGGGGAAACCAGTCCAACATTTCACAGTGAGGCCATGAAAAACGTTCCCCTAACGACCTATCATAAAACGGGGCAGACTGGTGCAGACAGCGTAACGACCGTCTGCTGCAATTTCCCCAACCACCAAGTGCAGGGTTGAAAATCATAATGGCCATGGAGGAAAACTACCCCGTGGGCCACAAAAATTCCCCACTGACAGTTACGCTACATGCCCCTAGCATATATACATGTAAACGACAAGGAAAAAGGGAAAATGATCGTGAAAAACCTAACCGTGGAATAATAATCAAAACACTCAGTTGAACGAAATGGGATAATGCGTACACGATCCTACCTGGCACTACTGCATGACTGGTGGGAGGAAGACTGTTAATATTCCACGATTGAGCCACCTAGGAACAAGCGTACACCGATACTGAGGGTCCTGGCGAGTTCGAGCGAAATGACAGCGCATGAAAACGATAGCGCACGACAGTCCAAAATAGCAATAGAATAATCAGCACTCGATCCCATATACATATGTGGTCAACCATGAGCGGCGGGAGAAACATTGAACGACAAAAAAAAAGGATTGGAGGTCACAAGAACATCTCCTCCTGCAACATCGGGTGGTAAAACAACTAGGAGAACCGTCGAGACATCCGGGAGAAGCCAATAACGCATCGGAACTCACAAGACTAAACGTCGAAGTGATAGGAGGATAAGGAGCCGCAACGGAGGAATCATAAAGGAAATCACATTCTGCAATAGACAAACTCTAAATCGGAGGAAAAATTAACTTAATGACTGGAAGGACAATGCTTGTTGCAGCCACAACGACAGAAGCCCAAAACTTAAGGATCAACGAAACAACAAAACGGGGTTTAAAAGTCAATGTAACTATCGGGGGACTTCATAATCTACCATACACAACTACGGAGAACGTAGAAACAAAATGTTCCAACGTGAATCCAAAAGTCATTCGATTGAGACAAAATGCATCAGAGAAAATTATCAAAACTAGTTGCTTATTACTTCTCCGCAACGGTGGGAGCGCAAGTAAATAAAATTCCGACTCAAACATTCAAAAATGCATTCAAAGGAAATGGTAAACTTAAATAAGTAATGGATCATTAGGAAAAGTCTTTCTGAAGAATCATTAAACCAAATCAAAAAAAAATCAAACCAATATAAGCAAAAGGAGGGTCCTGAAATTTTTGGAATTTTGGGAAAATTGTTGCAGCTGCAACAGAGGGTTTCAAGACAATGGGTTGATGGCTTGTTTTTTACTAAAGTTTGATGTAAAAAGCAAAGTTGTTGTTTTAACTATTATGATCTTCAGGTCATTAGAGGTACTCATCTTTGGAATTGAATGCTTTTATATATATTATTAGCTGAAATACTTAAATTTGGATTTCCTTTGAGTGATGCACCAGGGCAGCAGACAAGGAGAGGGTTAAGGCTAAGTTTAATGATTGTCACAATGCTTTATCTGTCATCTTGGGTGATATGCATCAGTATCAAGTCTGACAAGTAACATCCCACTCTTGCAATGATGTGGAGTTTTCTTGAAAATAGTCACTTTGTGTTGCTAGGAAAGTATATGAATACAATCTCTTGCAAAAACATGAAAATTCACTCAATGGATCCCAAGATAATCACTTTTTCCAATGTGTAGAATTCACAATCGAACAAACATTTTCTATGACATCTGAGAAGAAAGAAAAATTGACAAATAGCCAAGTTGGAGGGTTAGGCCTTCTGATATAAGGTATAACTTATTGTTTTTTTTTAGAATACCAAAAAATATTTACATCCCACCCTCACTAAAAATATTTACCTGTGGAAACCTATGAAAATCTTTTTTTAACTATACAGTGCCTCATTGCATTTCTGAAGACTTGTGGCCATTTCCGACAAGGTTTCCAAAGATCCGACAAGAGAAATTATTGGACCACCGACGACAACTCGTCGTAAATTTGATGCCATACCATTTTTTTTCGATGACTTGTGGCCTCATCCGACGAGGTCGCCATAGCTCCGATAAATGAGACTATCAAACAACAGATGACAAAGCGTCAAAAACTTGACAAACCATTCCTCTAATTCGATGGAATAATCCTAAATTTTTACAAAAGAACTATCTGACATTCAACAAGGATATGTCGGATTTTTTACGAGGATAAGTTGGATTTTCAATGAGGAGAAGTCAGAGTTTCGACGAGAATTCATCGGACATTCGACGACTTAGTGGTGAAATATTTCCACTTAGAACGTTGAAAAATTGATGGGTATTGGATTGTTGTCGAATATCTGACATTATGCCATCGACGAAAAAAAATGAGGTTGTCGAATAATCGACAGGGTATTGTCTAATTTTAGACATGGCAACCGTCGGATTTCGGGCTCAAATTCTGTTGTGGTAGTCATGCACATGAAACCATGAACCATGCACCTAGCACTCCTATGAACTAATGTAGTTGTCCTTCAATTACATTCAAACTAGTTAATGGGATTTATCCTTATTTAACTAGTTTTAGAATAATCAAAACCCCATTCCCATACTTAGGATACATTAATTAATCCTTTTGATTAATTTCCTAGGTCCTAAACTAGCTAGTTGGCATCCACTTGCACCGCTTGGTCAAAAAATTCCTGAACTACTTCCTAGAGCATCTCCACAATATTATGTATAATATTCTAACAACTCAATAGACTGCCCATTTTAATAAGTGGGCATCCCTTCCTTATTCAGAGTTAGACTGGTTTTTAACAACTTTTAAGGCAAAAGGTGAAATCTAGTCACATGGAAACCGCCTTGTTTTTTGCACAATTGATCATCAATAATTTTCTCTCCCGAAATCATGAGTATATTGAATTTCCATCACTTATCAGCTGACATACATCATTCATCCAATTGGTGAACTCCTTGACTTGTTTGGAAAGTGTTTTATGCACCTAGGGGGGGATTTTTTTACTTTTAGTAATCCTTCGTTTGTGAGGATTGAACTTGCCTTAGGCATTCTCATATCTGATTTAATTATATATTTGGACAAGATATTATTTAATAAGGTTGACTGATGTAAAGTTATTCAATGCAAGTTTGTGTTACACACCAATTTGAGTGTATTTATGCATGTTTTCAAGCAATTTTTGTGAGTTCAATTATTCTATGTTTGGGATTAATTTCTGCATGGTATCAAAGCCTCTTTAGCTTGATTATAATCCTCTCTTCTTGCTCTTATAGGATCGACATCACTCCCCCATGGATCGTATTCAGTTTATTCAGGGCATAGTTCTTGAAGAATGGATCAATCTCACCATATCATCTTCACTCCATTCAACTACTTTGAATGGAAGGGACATATGGAGATTTTGATGAGGAGAAAGGGCCTCTTCAGAGTGACCACAGAAACTGAGATTGGTTCCTATGCAGCAGCAGAGAATATCAAGTGGCACAACAGGAGGGATGAGCCTTATGGTCTCTTGTGTCTCAGCATTTCAAGAGACCTTCTTTTCTATGTAGATGGATTGGCATCACCAAATCAAGTATGGGAGAAACTCCAAAAATTATTTGGAAATACAAATGAAATTAGGAGACATTCACTAGAGAACGAGCTTGTCTCACTGATTCCAAGCAATTTAAATTTCTTACAATTCTACTTCTCCAAGTTCAAATCTCTTGTTCTTTAGTTAAAGAAATGTGGTATTGAAAATAAACATGAACAACTAGTCTTAGCCATACTTCAAAGCTTGTCCCTAACTATTCTATTTTTTTATCGACCTTTCATGCCACAAAGTTGACAGTTTTAAACCAGAATATGCCTTCACTTATAGATTTCATGGAATCCTTGAGCCTGGAGCAAGATAAGCTGGTCATGATGGGAACCATAAAACCTTCTAAATATCAAGCTTTTGTTGTTGGAGATTCAAAAATGGATTCCAAAGTAAAAAAGAAGTCTAATCCAAAGAAGCCTCCTGATCAAAATAAAGGCAATTCCAAGTCTCATGAGATGTCTTCAATCTCTAAGAAGATTTCCTAGAAGAATAAAGGTAAAGGTGAAATGAGCAAGTGCACATATTGTGGTAAGGGCTACCATCCATAGAGCTCTTGCATAAAGAAACAACTTTAAATATTGACTCAAATCGTTGAAAAGCACAACATTTCTCTTCTTGAAGGCACAAAGAAGAAGGAGGGTGCATCAAATTTTGAATACAAATAGAGATTTCATGCACTAGTAGCAAGAACTGTAAGATCCTCTTCCCTTATCATTGATTCTAGAGCTTCAAGAAACATGGTTTTGACAAGGGATACATTCTCCTCTCTTGATGATTTGAATGGTCGTAAAATTGTATTGGGAGATTATTATAAAATTGAAAGTAAAGGGAAGGGTAGAATAGATCTTGACCATGGTTCCTTCAATAATGTTTTGTATGTCCTGGGTCTTGTTCCCAATCTCTTGGCAGTCTATCATATGACCTAGACTGGGTGTCATATGAAGATTGTCTTCACTCCCAATGATGCTGAAATCACATAAATTTTGAATAGTAGAGTTATAGTAAAAGGTTTTGTTGATCATGGCTCAAAAGTTTACAAGTTCTCACACTTCATGCCCTTCTCAAACCCCTTTGCTCTCATCAGTTACGCTAATGAAGCTAGCAAGATATGGAATGAAAGGTTTGGACATATAAACTACAATTACATATCTGATTTGTATGACAAATACATGGTCATATGGTTTCCCAAATTCAATTTTTCTAAAGGAGTATGTCAAGGATGCATCCTAGGAAAACACTAAGAGTGCAAGTATGAGAGAGTCAGTCATGAGCGAACCTCTGCACCCCTTGAACTTATTCACATTGACATAGTTGGTCATTTCTGTAACACCCCGGTTTTGACCCCGTTGCATTAGATGTATATGATTTATATATTGTAAATAATCATGGTGTGGAGCCAAAGGCCAATGCCCTACCATCGATTGGTTATGCTATGTTTTAGATTGAAATTGTCACCAATGGTATGTCAGGGCATGTGACATACATATTAACTTGGTCATCATGTAAATATACATCTTTAATCAAAGGAACCCAACCAGCTATGCTCACAGCAACCATAATGAAAAGGGCATGATTCTTACAAGGATAAGGGGGGGGAATTGTCAAAACTTGATCCATGAGAGAAAAAGCCATGTGTCACCTTCCCTTGTCTTACCCAACTACCACCATTAAAAACTACTACTGTTAGCTGAGGTAGTTATCGTTGGGATTGGAGTGTGGTGGGACTGTCAGTCCTTTCCCACATGCACTCTCCACTAGCGTGGTTGACCTCACAATGGCAAGCAAAAACCATCGCCATTACACACACAGATATTCCACTCTTTCCATGATGGTGCTGAAACGCTCACGCACTTCGGAATACTGCACATCCTCTCCATTGTCTATTCATCTTCACGTATAGGCGGAGCTTTTCATGCCTCACAGGAGTTTTATTATTCCCATGCATAGGTTTCTTTCCTATTTTGGTCTCACATAGCCAGGAGAGAGGAGCCGTCTCCACTGTCATTCACATTTTTCCTCATAGAGGAATCGAGTGTGTTTCAATCCGTATTTGGGATTGGGTGTAAATATCCTCTCATGCTCTGTGTCCTGTGTTTTTGTTACTCACGCAGCAAGCTAGGAGTTGTTCGGTCATTGTCACCCATGATTTTTCTTGTGGAAAGCCATCTTACACTCAGGAACTCTGTGTAAGTTTTCCCTACTGATTTGTGGCTCATGCATATGTTTTTCCTCTGTATTTGGGGTATAGTGTGAGTTTCTCTCATGTACAGGTTGGGAGATTGTATTTCTTCCCTATTGTGGTGTGGGTAAGTCTCCTTGGTGGCTTCGTTTCCCAGGACGGGCTGTTGTTTTCCCCATGCCGTGAGCTGTGTATGCTGCTATGCTTTGGGGCTGTTGCAGATTGTTTGGAGTCATTTTCCCCTGCTAAGCTATAATTGCTTATTGATTGCCTGGATGCAATGGTTGGTCTACAGACTATATTGGGAGAAAGGATGGGGGCTTGGTTTGCTTAATAAACCTTGTGTGTTTGGAAAACACACAGACAGAGCTAGAGGGATGGCTTTCTTCTCCACAACCCCTAAATAGCACTGGAAGGGAAGGTAGGGCATGAGGGACTACGTAGCAGAGAAGGGACCGATTCCTTGTGTTGGTTGTGTGTGGGTGTCTTAGAAGTCAAGCTAGTTCTGGTGTAGGTGTTCCTAGATCTGTAATGGGCTCACCATCTTAGCATTTAGCCTTTCCCAAATCCTTGATGGCCTGATAAACCTGACCATGTTGGCTTGTCTGTCTTGTTGATGGCCTGATAAACCTAACTATGTTGGTTTGGCTGTGTTTTGTGTATCCTTGGCTATGTGTAAGCCTGCTTGTTCCTTATTCCTTGGAGAATCATGCCCAGCTTGGGGGTGGAAGTGTTGCTGAGAGACTAAGGAGTACGCTGGCCTCTGGTTGGGTGGAATATTGCAGCAACATAGCTAGTTGCTGAACGAGTTCTTCATAAGATAAGTAATCTTGTCTATTTTACTTCTGCAATCATGTTTTCTCTTAATGAATGTGATGAACATGTTGAATGCTTGTGTGAACATATGATTTCTTTCGATGTGTATGATAAATGATCATGTATGCATGTCTAGTTCAAAGCATTTTATTTCAGCATTTCAGCAATTTTATGAATGCACATGTTCATGGGGTTGGTAGCCCGAATGGTTAACGCCATGGTAGTGTCCTCTTCATCAGTCGGAGGGTCGGGGATGCTACAGTGTGGTATCAAAGCTCATGTTGTAGCATGGGCCTGAATGGACCATGAACATGCAGTGATAGAAGCAGGATTTTTTCTGCCCAGTAGAGATCAGAATTTGATGACAACAAACTTGCACAAATTTGTCTAAGTGTTTGAACTGTCAGTTCATCGAAACACTTCGCGGGGAGGACTTCCGATGTAGTAGAGAGCTAGGCGGAAGCATATCCAATAGAGGACATTTGGAAGGAAAAATTACAAATTTTTTTCTAAGTGTTTGATGTCCGTCGATGGAAAAAGTTGATCGAGCGCCCACCATTGCGGATAGCTAGACAACTACGCATCTGATGGGTAAGGCCGCTGACCACCGATGCCATAAAGAAAGTTTAAATTTTTTTTCTAAGGCCTGAAATCGTCGACTATGGGAAGAAGATAGTGTTTCTTGTGCCACCATTGCAGAATCCTAGAGCACTAGTATTCCGATGGGAGAAGCTGCAACTACTGATGCCAGTCAAAATCAGTTTACCGATCGGAAGAAGATCGAGGATGGTGGGTCATCGTTGCGGCTACTGAGGGAACTATTTCACTGACAGAAAGAAGAGGATTGAACTGATCAAGCGGCAGAGAGGAAGACTAAAAGGGAGAAATTGAAAAATCTTTCTAAGTCTTGGAGCTGATAGAGTCAGTGGAAGATAGTGCAGTTTTTGCCAACAGAAGAAGAAATTTTCGAGAATTTGTCTAATTGTTGAGGCCATCGATGATCGACGATGGTTAGCTATTTGGATCGACGAAAGTTAATGGATTGAATGTCCGCCATTGCGACTACCTAGATGACTATGGGTCTGACACGCCAGAGAAGCGTAGGAAAACAGATCGTCGATGAACAGCGGAGAAGTTAGTTTTGCTGACCGCCAAAATGTTGGATAGATAGTCAGGATGAGACTTGATCCTGTACAGGAAATTTTGAATTTTTTTCAAGTGGGATTTCCCAGCATATTTTGACTATTTTCAGTAGTTTTGCAGTGTATTTTCAGGGCTAAAAAGGAGAAAGTGGTAGCGATCTTATGCGCTAGATTGTGCGAAAATCATAGAATTACAAAAAAAAAAACGAGGGTGTTGCCCTTGACCCGCCCTGTAGTTCCGTAGGGAAGCCACAAGGGGGAAATCCCCCTTGACCCCCGTCATCCCCCTGAGACAGACGTCCTTTGAGGAAGAAAATTCTATGTTTTGGGAAGCTTGTAATTTTATAATTTTTCCAAGAGAAGGTAAGTAATTCTGATTTATATCAATGTCATGTATCTAACAGTTGTGTTACTAACACGTTTTTAGAATCATAGAAACCTTCAAGAGCAGTATTCCAAGTAGTGCAGTTTGATAAGTAAGTGGTGGTTCAGTTATGAGAACCCATGACGGATATGATGCTCGGGATTCTTACGAGCGTGCCTGAGATGCCATAGGAGAAAATGTCCATAACAAAAATGATGACATAGAGTCTAATGGAAGGAGATTCCAAGAGACACCGTCAGATGTTGCAACCACCATGAGAAGCTTGATCAAAGCCCAGGACGAACAACATTAGTTGAATGCTGCTATGTTGCAGAGTTTGATAGCCTTGCAAAGAAAGATAGACTCTGGATGAGGTACAGCAAGACCAGAAGGCAGTAAGAGTAGTACTAGGAGAAGGAGAAGGACTTCTAGTGGATCATCTGATTCTGAAGAATCCAGTGGGGATTCAAGTTCTTCTTCTCACAAAAGAAAAAGAAAGAGGCACCATAGGGATCACTCTCGAGATGAATTTAAGAAAGCTGAACCTCCTACATTTGATGGTGAGGTAAAGATTGGACAAGAGGCTGAAGCTTGGGTTCTTGGGATAAAGAAGTACTTTCAAGTGCATGACTATTCAGGAAACATGAAGGCAAGTGTTTCCATATTCAATTTGAATGGAAGGGCATCCATTTGGTGGGAACACTTCAAGCAAGCAAAGAGGGTCAATGAAAGGAGACTTAAGTGGAAATAGTTCAAGAAGTATTTCAAGCAGAAATACCTCTCTGACAGGTATTATGATGACAAGATTAAGGAGTTCCATGAGCTGAGATTGGGACAGCGAACCATGGAAGAATATGCAAATAAGTTTTTGGAGCTGTTGAGGTATGTCTGGTACATCAGAGATGAAAAAGTGAAGGTCCAACATTTTCTGAGTGGATTACCTCAGTCTTACAAAAATAGAATCGAGTTTTATGAACCTAGAACTCTTGAGGAAGCAATAAGGAAGGCTAAGTATTGCTATGAGCAAAGTAAAGGTAAACTTGATTACCATAAGGCATGGAAGGACAAGAAGAATGAGAAGTTTAACCAAAGAAAGAAAGTTTTCAAACCTTCTAACTTTAGGAATCAGCAGAAGCAGCCATCCCAAGCTGTGAGTAAACCAGTTGAAGTGACATGAGAAAAGCCTAAGGATCCACAATAGAATAGAGGGCCGCTTCAATGTTGGAAATGTGGAGGACCCCACATGTGCGGGAATTGTCCACTCGAGAATGAGAGTGCAAGGCTAGCTTATAACATTCAGGAAGTAGAAACAGTGGGTCAAGTAGCAAGGGCAGTCCCTAGGATCTATGTAGCAGTGGAGGACCGCTAGGTAGATCACTAGTCAACTGTGGTTCAAGTAGCAGGTAAGGTTGTTGAGTAATCTGTTTCTATTTTGATTAACCCAGGTTCTAGTCATAGTTACATTACTCCTAGAGTAGTGGAGATTTGTGCTTTTAAGAAGGTAAAGCATAGGAAATCTTTGTTAGTCCAGCTGGCCACTGGAACTAAGAGAAAGGTCAGTGAAGTGGTAGAGAAATGTCCATTGGTCATGAATGGATTGGTCACTTGTGTAGATCTTAATGTTCTATCGCTTGGTTCCTATGATGTTCTCGTTGGAATGTATTGGTTAGAAGCTCACAGGGTGAAGCTTGACTGTTATAATAAGACTTTCGAATGCATGAATGAAGAAAGGAACCCAGTAGTTGTGAAAGGCATTCCAAAGGTGATTTCAATATGGCAGGTTTCAACAATGTAGTTAAAGAAGTTCTATAGGAAGGGATGCCAGTTGTATGCAGCTCATATTTTGGAGACATCAAAAGATGAAACTCCGAGGTTGCAGGACTATCAAGTGTTACAGGAATTCAGGGATGTGTGTCCTGATGAGATTCCAGGGCTTCCTCCAAAGAGGGAAATTGATTTCAAAATTGAACTTGTGCCAGGAGCAGCACCAATGTCCAAGACACCCTATAGGATGAGTACACTAGATATGCTAGAGTTGAAGATGCAACTGCAAGAGTTGTTGGAAAAGAATTATAATCGACCAAGTGTGTCTCCTTGGGGAGCACCAGTTCTGTTTGTAAAGAAGAAAGATGGTACACTTAGGTTATGTATTGATTACAGACAGTTGAACAAGGTTACTGTAAAGAATAAATATCCTTTGCCTAGGATTGATGACCTCTTTGATCAAATGAGGGGAGCAAAGGTATTTTCCAAGATTGACTTGAGGTCTGGTTACCATCAGGTGAGAATCAAGGATGAAGATGTTCATAAGACAGCCTTCAGAACAAGGTATGGACATTATGAGTTTGTAGTGGTACCATTTGGCCTCACAAATGCACCAGCTACATTTATGTGCCTTATGAATAGTGTCTTTAGCAAGTATTTGGATAAGTTTGTTCTTGTTTTCCTTGATGACATTCTTGTTTATTCTAAGAATGAGAAAGAGCATGAAGAGCATTTGAGATTGACATTGCAATTGCTCAGGGAGCATCAATTGTATGCAAAATTGAGCAAGTGTGACTTCTATAGAGATAGAATTCAGTATTTGGGTCACATTATCTCAGAGGAGGGTATATCTATGGACCCTGAAAAGATTGAAGCCATTATGAATTGGCCTACTCCAAGAAATGTGACAGATGTAAGATCTTTTATGGGACTTGCAGGATACTACAGGAGATTCATTGAGGGATTTTCCAAAGTTGCACATGCCATCACTTCTTTGCAAAAGAAGGGGATGAAGTTCAAATGGACATTGAGGTGTGAAGAAAGCTTCCAGTAATTGAAGAATCTTCTCACCAGTGCACCAGTATTGAAGGTTGCAGATCCAGAGAAAGATTTTGTGGTGTGTACCGATGCATGCGGACAAGGGCTTGGAGGAGTCCTTATGCAGGAAAACCATGTGATATGTTATGAGTCAAGAAAGTTGAAGAAACATGAGAGGAACTATGCCACTCATGATCTAGAGCTTACATCCATAGTACATGCTCTCAAGATGTGGAGGAATTACTTGATGGGTAGAAGATTTGAGCTCAGAACAGACCATTGTGGGCTGAAGTATTTGTTTGATCAACCTACTCTGAATGCTAAGAAAGCAAGATGGATGGAGTTTTTATGTGAGTTTGATTTTGAAATCAAGCACATAAAAGGGAAAGGGAATAAGGTAGCTGATGCACTTAGTAGGAAGGTGCAGGAAATGCATGTGCCATCTCTTAGTATTTTCCAATCAGATTTGAGGCAACAGATTGTTAGTCATGTTGCTAGAGATGAATTGTATGAGCAGGTAAAAGACATATAGCGGCAACAAAGTCTTGAAAAGAGTTATGCTGAGGGATTTAAATTGGAAGAATATGGACTTCTCACTTATAAAGGTAGAATTTATATTCTAGACATAGCAGATTTGAGGAGAGTTGTTATGGATGAAATCCATCAAGCTCCATATTCTGGTCACCTAGGATATCAGAAGATAATTGCTACAGCTAGGAAGCAGTACTTTTGGCCAGAAATGAAAAAGGATATGACTGAGTACATTTCAAGGTGTATGAAATGTCAATGGGTAAAGGTTGAACATCAACATTCAGCAGGTTTGTTGTAGCCTTTGCAAGTTCCAAAATGGAAATGGGAAATTATTTCCATGGATTTTATTACAGGATTGCCAATGACTTGGATACAACATGATTACATCATGGTTGTGGTAGACAAGTTGACAAAGGCAGCGCATTTTATATCAGTTAAGTCTACACATAAGACTGATGACATTGCAAAGTTATTCATGAAGGAAATATTCAAATTGCATGGATTGTTGAAGGCAATAGTCTTTGACAGAGATGTCAAGTTCACTTCCAACTTTTGGAAGGGGTTGTTTGTAGATTTGGGTACGAAGCTAAACTTCAACACTGCATACCATCCTTAGACATATGGTCAGACAGAGAGAGTTAATCAGATGCTTGAAGATATGCTTCACATGTACGTAATGGACAAACCAACCAAGTGGAAAGATTACTTACACTTGGTAGAGTATGCTTATAGCAATGGACTACGGGCATCCTTGGGGATGAGTCCGTATGAATCTTTGTATGGAAGAAGGTGTAGGACACCAGTGACTTGGGATAATCCAGTGAATAGGATTGTGCTTGGACTAGAATTGCTCAGGGAAATGGAGCAAGAGGTTGTAAAGATTAGGCAGAATCTAAAAGCAGTGCAGGACAGCCAGAAAAGCTATGCGGATAAGCATAGGGTTAACAGGGAGTTCAATGTTGGGGATCATGTTTACCTCAGAGTGAGGGCAAGGAAGAGTTCCTTGAAGCTTGGAAGTTGTGCCAATTTGTCACCTAGATATTGTGGGCCATTTGAAGTGCTTGAAAGAATAGGGCCAGTTGCATATAGAATTGCATTGCCCGCTAGCAGTAGAGCTCATAATGTTTTTCATGTTTCTTTGCTTAAGAGATATGCACATGATCCTAAACATGTGATAAATTTGGATGTGATTTAGGTGGAACCCGAGTGAGAGTTCTGAATCGAGCCAATGCACATCCTCGATAGGAAGGTCACAATGCTCTGGAACCGGGCCATAGGTTAGGTAAAGGTGCAATGGGAGCACTACGGACGTGAAGAGGCTACATGGGAACTGGAGGATGCCATGTGATTGGCACATCCATTTTTTTTCAATTTTGCAGAACACTGAGGCGATACAAGTGTAGCATTTTGTTCAATTTTGTAAAGCACTGAGGACAATGCTATTGACGGGGGAGAGGAATGTAACACCCTGGTTTTGACCTCGTTGCATTAGATGTATATGATGTATATATTGTAAATAATCATGCTATGGAGCTAAAGGCCAAGTCCCCACCATCGATTGGTTACGCTATGTTTCGGATTTAAATTGTCACCGATGGTATGTCGGGGCATGCGACATACATATTAACTTGGTCATCATGTAAATATACATCTTTAATCAAAGGAACCCAACCAGCTATGCTCACTGCAACCATAATGAAAAGGGTAAGATTCTTACAAGGATAAGGGGGGGAATTATCAAACCTTGAGCCATGAGAGAAAAATCCATGTGTCACCTTCCCTTGACTTACCCAACTACCACCATTAAAAAATGCTGCTGTTAGTTGAGGCAGTTATGGCTGGGAGTGGAGTGTGGCAGGACTGTTAGTCCTTACCAACACACACACTCCACCAGTATGGTTGACCTCATGATGGCAAACAAAAACCACTGCCATCACTCCCACGAACATTCCACTCTTTCCATGATGGTGCTGAAACGCTCACGCACTTTGGACTACTGCGCATCCTCTCCATTGTCTGTTCATCTTCACGTATAGGCGTAGCTATTCATGCCTCATAGGAGTCTGATTGTTCCCACGCATAGGCTTCTTTCTTGTTTTACTCTCATGCAGCTAGGAGAGAGGAGTCGTCTCCACTGTCATTCACCTTTTTCCTCACAGAGGAATTGAGTGTGATTCAATCCATATTTTGGATTGGGTGTAAATCTTCTCTCACGCTCTATGTCCTGCATTGTTGTTACTCATGTAGCAAGCTGGGAGTTGTTTGGTCACGGTCACCCACGATTTTTCCTGTGGAGAGACATTTTACGCTTAGGAACTGTGTGTAAGTTCTCCCTACTGATTTGTGGCTCCTGCATATGTTTTCTCGCTATATTTGGGGTCTGGTGCGAGTTTATCTCATGCACAGGTTGGGAGATTGTATTTCTTCCCCAGTGTGGTCTGGGTAAGTCTCCCTGGTGGCTTCATTGCCCAGGACGGGCTGTTGTTTTCCCCATGTGTTGAGCTGTGCTCACTGATATGTCTCGGGACTGTTGTTTTCCCCATGTCGTGAGCTATGTTTACTGCTACGATTTGGGGCTGCTGCAGATTGTTTGGAGTCGTTTTACCCTGCTAAACTGTAATTTATGATTGATTTCCTGCGTGCAATGGTTGGTCTTCAAACTGTATTCGGAGTAGGGATGGGGGCTTGGTTTTCTTCATAAACCTGTTGTGTTTGGAAACCACACAGATAGAGCTAGAGGGCTGGATTTCTTCTCCACAACCCTTGAATAGCACTAGAAGGGAAGGCAGGGCCTGATTCCTTGTGTTGGGTGTGTGTGGGTGTCTTAGAAGTCAGGCTAGTTCTGGTGTAGGTGTTCCTAGCTCTGTAATGGGCTCACCAGCTTAGCATTTATCCTTTCCCAACTCCTTGATGGCCTGATAAACCTGACCATGTTGGCTTGGCTGTCTTGTTGATGGTCTGATAAACCCAACTGTGTTGGCTTAACTGTGTTTTGTGTATCCTTATCTATGTGTAAGCCTACTTGTTCCTTATTCCTTGGAGAATCATGCCCTACTCGGGGGTTGTAGCATTGCTGAGAGATTAAGGAGCACACTGGCCTATGGTTGGGTGGAACGTTGTAGAGACGTAGCTGGTTGCGAAATGAGTTCTTCATAAGATAAGCAATATTATCTATTTTAATTCTGCAATCATGTTTTCTCTTAATGAATGTGATGAACATGTTGAATTCTTGTGTGAATGTATGATTGCTTCCGTTGTGTATGATAAATGATCATGTATGCGTGTCTAGTTCAAAGCATTTTATTTCAGCATTTCAGCAATTTTATGAATGTACATGTTCATGGGGCTGGTAGTCGGGATGGTTAACGCCATGGTAGCATCCTCTTCACCGGTCGGAGGGTCGGGGATTCTAGACTTTCCCTCATATTTTAATGATTCAATCCAAATATTTCCTAAAATTCATTGATGACTTTTCCGTATATTGTTGGGTCTTCTTCCTCAAGAAAAAGTTAGTAGTTGAGAACCAGTAAGGAAGAAATATCAAGGTCATCATATCTAATAATGGTGGTGAATATGTCAAATATGAATTTATAAAATATTGTGAATATTAAGGTATCCATATGCAGCACTCTATTCCTTACACACCTCAGCATAATGATGTTGCTGAGAGGAAAATATATCTCTCAAGGAGATGGAAACTTGCATGATGGATTCTAAACCTTTTCCACCAAATTTTTGGGCTGAAACAATCAAATATGCATCCTATATCTAGAATAGGGTTCCTCACAAATATATTGATAGAATTGCTCCTTTCAAAGCTTGGAGTGGACACAATCCTAATGTGTCCCACTTCAGGATTCTTGGCTCTAAATCTTGGGCTAGAATTCCACCATAAAAGAGGAAGGATTTGGAACCCCAAAGTCAATAATTCCTATTTGTTAGGTATTCAGAATATTCTAAAGGGTATAATATAATCAACTTGAGACCTCAAGAATACCTCATTTAAAGGAGTGTGTAGTTTGAAGAAGAGCCTATGCCAACAACAAAAGTTGGAGAGTCGTCTTCACCACGACCACCTTTGATTGTATATCAAGACTCTAATAAGTTTTCTTATTCTAATATGTATGATATTTAAGATTAATTTCAGATCCTAACACTTCTACAATACCATAGTGGGAAGAAAAGGCCATTCAAGCAGCTTCGGAAGTAGTTGGGAATCCTAGTGATCCTAAAAGAACTAGATCTCAATTCGAGAGTGCCCGCTTTGTCAATGACCCATGCTTTGCTGAGAAGTGTTATCTGATGGTTGAATCATATCCAAAAAAATATGAATAACCATAATAAGATCAAATATGGAAAACAACCATGGAATAATAATACCATTCACTCCAAAAGAATGAGACATGGGAACTAGTCAATCTTCTACCACGAAGAAAGCTAGTCAAGTGCAAATGGGTATTCAAGACAAAGTTTTATACTGATGTTTTTCCCTTGATGTGTAATTCAATATTAGTGGCCAAGGGATTCTTCCTGTTCCAAGGAATTTACTACAATGAGACCTTTGCACCAGTGGAAAAGATGGAGTCTATAAGACTAGTTTCAGACATTACAGCTTCCAAGCAATGGGAGGTACATCACATGGATGTGAAGAGTTCCTTTCTACATGGAGATATGAAAGAAGAGATATATATCCAGAAGCCATAAGTTTTTTTTACTAATCCATATCTTGTGTGCATGTTGAATAAATCACTATATGGTTCAATCTTTTTTTTTTTTTTGTGTATTTCCTTTTGACGACAAGAATTTCCATGAAAGAAATTTCCTCCTTGAAGGATGCTTTGAACCATGCCTTTTCTATGACTGATTTGGGATTATTGACCGAATTTTTGGGTCTTGATATTTCTCAATAAACACTTGGAATCAAAGTACATCATTCCAAATATGCTTAAGACCTACTAAGAAAGTTCAACATGAAGGATTTCAATCCAATCAAGACTCGTTTCCTCCCAGGAGTTCTGCTTGAATAAGAAAATCCAACTCCTTTGGTAAACAACACACTGCATAGGCAGCTAGTTGGTTATCCGCTCTATTTGAATCACACTTGAACTGATATTTATTATGCAGTGAGTGTATAATATAGACACATGTATTAACCAAATGACATCCATTGGAGGGAAAAAAAAGAGAATCTTGCACTTTGTGCAAGGAACAAAGACACATGGGATTCACTATGTTGAAAAATATGACCTAGAGTTAGTTGGTTTTACTGAATTTGATTGGGAAGGTGATAACACTGATAGAAAAAAAACTTATGAATATGTGTCCATGCTTGTAGATGTACCAATCAGTTGGTAAAGTAAAAATAAAAGTGTCATTGCACTTTATTCTACAGAGGCATAATAAAAAGGAGTTGTGAATGTAGCTACTCAATGTTTGTGATTGCAAGGTATACTTGGAGAGTTTGGGATCGAATATGACACTTCCACATTAATTTATAGTGAAATACAAAGTACTAATAGAATATCAATAGAACCAGTACATAGGAAATGAACCAAACACATAGATATCCAAATGCACTACATCAGAGGGCTTGTGCATGATGAGTTAATAGCTCTGCACTATTGTGCATCCTTCGAGCAAGTTGTAGACATCTTTACCAAGGAATTCTATGAGAAGACATTCAAAAATTTCAAATAACTTATTTTGATATTTGATCACAAGGTGAAGACTCAATGAAGACAAGATTTCACAAAAAAAAATCATGTCTATGTTTAAGGGAGGATTTTCCCCTTGTGGTTTTGCCTCTTTCCTTCCTTTTTATGGACAAGCAGTTTGTAAATAGTGACTAAGCCTTATTGCTAGGCCCTATATATCTGATATATTTATGATATTTCTCATAATTCACGATTAAGAGGGTGTGTTAGAATAGTCAAAAACCCATTCCCATACTTGGGATACATTAATTAGTCTTTTTTATTAACTTCCGGGTCCTACACTAGCTAGTTGGCATTGACTTGTACCACTTGGTCAAAAATTTCCTAAAGTGCCTCAAAGATAGCCTTCACAATATTCTAGATAATATTCTAACAACTCAACAGACTGCCCATTTTAGTAACTGTGTATTCCTTCCTTATCCACAGTTACACTGCTTTTTAGCAACTTTTAAGGAAACAGGTGAAAGGTAGTCACATGGAAACTGCCTTGTTTTTTGCACAACTCATCCTCCATATTTTTATCTCCTAAAAACATGATTATATTTAATTTTGGTCACTTATCAGCTGACATGTCTCATTCATCCAATTCGTGACCTCCTTGACTGGTTTGGAAAGTGTTTTATGGGCCTAGGGGGGGATTTTTGACTTTTAGTAAGCCTCTATTTGTGAGAATTTAACTTGCCTCCTTAGGCATTTGAATCTATAATGCAATTATATATTTGGAAAACCTATTATTTTATAAGTTTTCCTGACGTAAACTTATTAAATGCAATTTTTTGTTATGCACCAATTTTAGTCTCCAATTTGAATGGACCTATGCATGTTTTCAAGCAATTTTTGTGAGTTCAATTGTTCTAAGTCTGGGCTTGATTTCCATAACTAGTGTCCAAGGTCGGTCGTACTTAGTTAATGAGGTTAATTGAATTCATATTAAATTAATTGGGATATCTTTGAGTCAATTTGAGTTATCATGAATGCATGGGATTGATATAGGGTGAATTGGAGTCGGTCCTTGTGAATTCAATGTTGACAAATTCGAGTTATTCAGTCACTGGCAGTGTATTTGTCACTGGTTTAGAGTTAGTATTAGAGGAATTCAAGATTCTTTTTTAAGAACTTGAATGATTCAATAAGTGATTTTTGGAAACCCCCGTGATTGGGAGTCCTTCCTAAGTGATCTGGATTCATTCTCTTGGAGGCAATTTGAATTGACATAATAGGATTCGAATTACTCCATCTTTCATTCATTCATGTAGGTTGGAGTTGTTGGAGCATACCTCTGACTAGAATGCATATTCAAAAGGGAGTTTTTTCCATCATTCTTGCACACTTTTTTACAGATTCTTGCTTAGATATCTAAGAGGATTTTGTGAGAAACTCTATTGGTCTTGGATATCAGTTCTCATCTAGAGGATCTATAACTTGAGGTAAAGGGGGACAATCCCAGACAAGTATCTAGGAATTGTGCTCATTTTGTATGACAGGGGGAAAATTCTAACAAGTGAGCTAATTTTTTGTGGTAATTGGTGCTCTGGTCGAGTGGGGGAATCCCTAGAAGGATACTTTACTGACAATTTATTGACTTTATAGGAGAGGGGGACAATCATAAGAAAGGAAGCGATTGATTTTAACCTTTCCTTCGAGGAGAGGGGGACAATACTGAGGAAGAGGGTTTAGAATTAATTTGTATTGAATTGAGTAGGAGAGATATATTTTTTCCATCTAGGTTACATGGGTGTATTGTCCTGTACAACTGAACTGACAAATCCACTAGGGAGTCCAGCTTATTGTGGGTCCATGCTATAGGATTGTTTACCATTCTTTGTTTTGATTTTGATTCTGGGTGTGTATGTTTGTATCTTACCTCTTGATTCATAGTTTGTTATGTTCAAAATACTTTTCTAGTTTTTTCCCTTTAAAATATTTAGCAAAACAGTCACATGTGTACCCTTGTACGTGTAGGTTGCAGCCTAGAAAGTCGTGTCATATGCGGGTTGTCTGTATGGACACTCGCGTGTTTCCTTTAATAGTCTATGGTTTCAATAGAGTTTTATTGCCCCTATCTTTTGGCTTGTGGATTGCTTGGAAGTTTTCTGTTTATGACATGACTCTGTGATTCTGAGGTCTGTATGTCACACAATTTGCTTGTTTGTCAAGTCTTTGAGCTTTTGTGTTTGATTTTCTTTCATTTGTGAAGTGTTGGAATTCCTCCTACTTGACATGTAGGGGTGAGTGCTTGTGTTCAAGGTCTAGTGATTAGGTCCTTGAATGGTTTATACTCTGAACTATTTCTTGTGGTCTCAGTTTGTTACTCTTCTTTTGTGGATCTAGTGAACATTTTAGGTTTCATAGTTCCTCCAAGTCACGACTTGTTCTAGTCTTCGTCCTTTTGGTTCAAGTAGGTCACTTTGGGTCCTTTTGCCTCATTTCACTGCTTATATGTTCGGAGTAGTCAAATTTCTTAAGTTTCATTTATTTGAATTATAGTTTTTTGAAGGTATTTGAAAAGAAAAGACAAAATTATTTTATGCTTTTTTGCATTCAGTGCTTCTTTTCTCTAGTTTTCAAAGAAAAATTCAAATATTTAAAACAAAATGTTCTTTTGTGGATTTCAAGTTTCTATTTGAAAAGGAAGGGAATAGTTTTTTCTTTTTTCATTTTTCTTCTCTTTGCTTAGTCATTTTGTTTCAACTTTGAGCGAAAACACCACATGAGTTTCATGCCATTTTCCTCTGACTAAGAAAATCCTTTTAAAATGAACGATATAATTAAAAATTATTAGTAAGTTTTACTTTATAAGCTCCTACACCAACTAGTTTAGGCTAGAATTGTGGATTAGGGAGTTTCAACTCTCCACGAGTATTTGATTTAAGATGTAGCTGGCCAATCACTAGGTAAATCCTCTTCTATGTTGGTTGTATCTGGGAAGCTCCTCTCAAATGGGAGTTAAGCATGAGGCCGCATGGAGTCTTGGACCAAGGAGATAAAACTCTGATTCCTTGTCAAAGCGTAGCCCAAGATTTTCGTGCATATGGGGACTTCTGTCAATACCACCTCTTGGGCCCTGTGCAGTGCCGGTGTTGACATGGTTTCAAGCTTTGATACCATGCCCATATGTATGAATCAAGATTGCAACTATACCCCCGAACTGTCACTATAGTTGCAGTAGCCTTTAGTCTCTTTCACATGTAGGGTTCATACACAGGTATATCGAAAGGTTATTTCTAGTATACCATAGACGGGCTTGGAAGGTAAATCAGGTAGAAGGTATGGGAGGGTGGTTGGTTGATTCCTCCACTTGTGTCTAAGAACATCTAGAGGGACGCCAAGTAACTATATATCATCTTTCTTCTAGAAGGAATATATTATACCTGTTTGTCTGTTTGGCTTTAGAAAATTTTTAGTGAGTGTTGTGTGGTTTGTCTGTACTTAGTTTTCCTTCAGGTGTGTGCTTTGTACTTTTGGTTTCTGATCAAACTCAAACTTTGTCTCCTATTTTGAAACTATGACTAACACCCTTTTGAACACCAGACAAGAGATCCCCATGTTGGGAACTCCTTATACTTTTCCTCTCATAGGGAATGTTGATGTTCCTTTGTTGACCACCTTGAATCTACCTGGATTCACCCTAGGGCTACTAGTGTGGTTGTTTCCCACTCCAACTATCATGAATTCTCATGGTGCTTCTCAAGTAAGATATTTATATAAAGGGAATCAAAATACTGCTTCCCATTCACTTGTATTTGATTCTCCTCCTCCTTCTACCTCATGCGGTGAAAGTATTGATACTAGTAATTGGCAGTCTAAAAGGAGTAAAAGAAGGAGGAATAGGAAGAAGACACAGAAGAAAGGGGGAACCCTTTCAACCTCTACAATTCAAGTTGATCTTCACCATCCAGCCTCTATAGATCATGCCATCCTTCCAACCTTTCTAGGTCATATTGGATCCGTTCACTCAAACTCTGTAGTTCATCCCGAGGGCACCCATTCAATCTATGTATGTCAAGTTGAACCTCCCCATCCAACCTCTGCATGTCATGTTGAATCCATCCGCCCCACCTTTGAATTTCATGCTAGGGGAAAATAGTCAGCCACTGCAAGTCATGTTGACATTGTTGAAAAGACTAACCATTATAAACACAAGCCCAAGTTTCCTTGTAATATTTGTGAGGGAGACCACCTTACTTATAAATTCTCTTCCATCACAAAGGTGTGAAGATTTTGTTTTCATGGTCATCACATTTTTGAACATTATGGAGTTTTTTGACAACCAGTCTCTCTTAGTCAAGTTGGACCCAGTCACCCAACCTCTTGTGGTTATGCTGGGGGGAAACTCTCAGCTTCTGTAGATGATGCTAAGAGAAAACAGTCAGCCAATGCTATTCATGTTGACACCATTGAGAAAATGGGTCATTCAAAGTGCAAACTTATGTTTCCTTGTAATCTATGCAAGGGATATCATCTTACTTACCAGTTCCCTGATATCGTAGAGGTGCGAAGAGTGTGGTCCAAGACTCAAGAATTTCCTTCTCCTGAACAACCTATAGTTTCTCAACAACCTACTCAACCTTTGGTTGATCTAGCGATCGAACCTTCCTAGTCTTTGTTTCATCCCACTCTTATGCCGTAGAGTGACCCATGTGTGATTGAACCAATGTCATATTTGGTCAATCCCACTCTCCCTTAAGAGAGTGACTTTAACTAAGCGGTTGAATTAATTTCATTGTCGATCAATCCCACTCTTCCTTTCGAGAGTGATGTGTCTGCTAGTCACATTTTCTTCATTACCAGTTTAGAACTTACTAAACAAGGGGGTATTGAACTCGCTTCGGATAAACCCCGCCAAAGCTCTTGGATTACTTCCTTTGATTGGGATAGCCTAGTTGATCCACGCCTTCCTTCGGATGCACTTTTCCAGATAAAGGACAAATTTGGACAGTACACAATTGCTCCTTGTATTGTTGATGAAGGAACCTCACTCAGTATCTTGTCTACGCGTGCTTGGAGAGGCATGGGATATCCCAACCTTGTGTCAACTGCTATTTAGTTACTAGCATTTGATAGAAGAACTAGTATAGCTTTGGTAATTCTTTCTCAAACACATGTTACTTTGGGTGGGAAGACCGCCTTAGTTGACTTCAATATGCTCCTTGGATGTGATTATTTCTATTCCATGTAAGCTATGGTTTCAAAATTCTTTCATGTGATGTACTTTAATCATGGTGAAGAAATTGTCACTATCGATCAGTTGGATTTTCTTGATCTGTATCCTGACCCAACTAGAGACCAAATATTTCCTTTATTGTTTCCCAGTGTTTCTATAGACACTACCCCGCCATGGGTGAGCTATGTGGCATCAGGTCCTTTGCTTTAAATTTATACTAAGAAGCAATCTCTTTTTTCATGCTTACCTTCTCAAGACTTGGTCCCAGTAGTTGACTAGGTGAGCCATCCTATACAGACTATGGAGCCTGCTCTCCACTCTATTGGATGAAGTATTCCTAGAATCTTTGATACATTATGACATTCTTTTGGATGTTGGTTCATTTGTGACTAAGTATAACCCTGATTTGCTGAGTAAGCCTTATCTTTCCATGGATCAGTCTTCTTATGTTGGTATTTTTGAGTTCTTGGACTCTCCCTTTGAACAGCAAGTAAGTGATCCTGATGAGTTTGATTTTTCTTATAGATTTCTCAACTCCTATGATACTGAGTTTGTTCCTATAGACTCTATCTCCCTTGTTGATTTTTTTTCCTTATAAGGTTGACTTTATTGATCATAAAGCCTCAGGCCTTGGTACTATAGAGTCCTCTTTGGTTGATTCTTCCTTGACTACGCCTTTTGTAGAGGATAGGAAAGTCGCTTGTGTTTCTACCAAAGTGACCTACATCAGATATTTTCTTATGATAATGATTCTGATGTTGTTGTTTCTTGAAGATAGGATTTTTAGTTGGATTCACAACTGTTTACTGGCCTCTCCTTGTTGTTCAAGCTGTAACTGCATTTTCATGTATGATTCTCACACTTTTGATCCTGATGTCAGTTTCCAGACTTTTATCTCATTGTATAATCCCTCATCTCTGTTCTCATCGTCACTCATCTAGGTATCATCTTTCCTTTACAACTTGACACCTTTTACCTTGAGGAGACATTCCCTGAGTGTCTTTATCTTGCTCATCTTCCTTGCATTATGCATAGGTTTGTTCCTCGCACTTGGGACTAGTTTTAGCTACCTCTGACACTTGTCTGATTGCATTTAGAGCATTATTTCTGCTCTCCCTCAAGCTCGTTAAAAGAAGTAAGGAGGTCACGAGTTGAATTTTCCAGATTCGTTAAAAATTCATGAGAAATATATGGAGTTTCTTTAGGCCTAGGGATAACTCCTCAAAATAGACTTGACTATAGAGTAAACTTGTCCGTTCAAGATCCTTAAGAATATGTGAACAAGCATCCACATTGGTGGTAGTTTATTTTTTATTTTTACCATGTGGAATAATATGAAAAAGGAGAACTCTCTTTTCTTCAGAATTGAGAAGAGTATTCTCAAGCATAGGTTTATCATTTTCCTGGACCCGAGGGACTAAAATTACAGAAAAGGAGCCATGGAAGCATACTCACTCTCCAAACAAGCCTTAGCATACCAACCTAGGCTTATAGAGATGGAAGAGGTGGATGAAGGCACATCAGCCTTCCATTATGAGACACTTTGAAAGAATACAGGAGGCAATGCAGAAATGCAAGTGTGCAACAGACTACTATGTGTTTTTTTCAATCCCAAATCAAGAATGATTTTGTAATGTAACATGAACTAGAAGTTTGATATGATGTAAGCTTGAAAAAGCAATTCATGTTTTATCCAATGAATAAAATGATTTTTTTTCCGACGAAAATATATCAGTGGTTAGTAAAAATCATATTCATGATAACATAATTGAAATTATTCATAAACCAAGACACATGAGAAGGCACAATACAAATATTGGAATAAGAAATGTCTTTATTAACAAACAATGAATAGGTGAGAATACAACCCAGCTTCTGACACAAGGACTCCTCTGCAACTGAGGACACTAAGTTTCAGTGCTCCAAGACTCTGAATGTATACCACTAGCATAAATTTTCTCTTCTAAAATTGATTAATTAACCCCATCCCAAGTCCTCTATTTATACATTGGGAAATAGAGAGGTTCTGAAGGTTAGGATGGTTGAGACAGTTGGGATAGTTATGGATTAACGCCCAACTAATATCATCTAATCATGATTTATATTTTTTAATGTCGAATTAAGGTACACGTGAGTGTTTATATAAGCAAGGCACTTATGACACACTTGTTTCTCAAAGGAAACTCATGTGTTCAATTTACATGCATGTTGCAATCGAAATAATCATGTGTGACACGTGAGTTGCAATGAAAAAAGGAGTGTGTGCAACCCTAAACTAAGAATAAAAATATATCAGTATGGTCTCGATATCATGCATCTATGGTCATGCATATCTATAGTGTGTAGGAAACTTCAATCCAAATTGTCCTTTTGTGTCCCGACATAGTGGATGCCAGTACTCAGGTGGAGAAGTTCCATTTAGGTTGATAATAGATGCCCCCTAATGTGTGAGGTCAGAGGGAATTGCACGGGGGATTCACTTATTGACCAATATCCTATCATGTTAGTTCATATTGTAGGTTTTAAAGTTATTAAAAATTGAACCAATATATTGCAGGTATTGGGGGGCTGAGGGGTTTAAGGTGGGGGTGGGTAGGGTGGTTTATAAGGATAGCTATAAAAATGGGTGGGGAGGAGGTTTTAAGTATTGGGAGGGGGTTTCAAGAAAAATATTTTGGGTCAATATCTATCGAAATTAAAATTATTCTTTAATATCCCATGATCGCACATGCTATGTGAGATGTTCACTAAGTGAAGTCCCCGTGGGGAATCAATGACCTAAATACATTACAATATTTATATTAGAGAAGTCAAATGACCAAGGAAATAGAGGAAGTACCTGAAACAAATACATATCAATGTCATATACAAAATGCTCTTGATAACAAGACTCCACATGAAAGGTGGTTTGGCCATCTCCCTTCAGTCAGGCATCTCAGAGTTTTTGGTTCTACCTGTTATGCCTTGATTCCAAAGGAGCAAAGAAACAAGCTTGGTGCTCGAAGCAAAAAATTCATTTTCCTAGGGTAGGAAGAAAACTCCAAGGCATACCATCTGTATGATGAGGTAAACAAGAAGTTTGTTATTTCTAGAGATGTCATTTTTCTTGAGACTAATAAAAATGACCAGTCCATTGAGAGATAGCTTGATCATTTGGAAAAATATCCTCATCCAAAGAAATATTCTGAAAATGAATATGAAATTCCAAACCTTGAAGGGGGGATTCCTATTCTGGATCAACCTGTGGAATTTCCATATGAAGCACCAACTCCCCCACATGAAGAAGTTCCTACTACTTCACCTAATCAATAGATTCAACTAGATGATGTGATTGAGAGACTTGGAAGACTCAACCTTGAAGGAAATGAAGCACCGCTAGCTGATCAACTAGGACCATCATGAAAGATTCCTAAATGGGCCACAAAGACACTTAAAAGTGTCCATCCGGATGAAGTTGGAAAGACAAGAACGAGAAGTTCAAAAAGACATGAAGATGGAGGAGAAGGAGATAATTCAGGTGATGACATGGATGTATCATTTGATTGTGAATTTAATTTATCTGCTAACTTTGAACCAACTTCCTTTGAATAAGCTTCTACTCGAGTTGAGTGGAAAGAAGCTATGTAGAATGAGTATGATGCACTCATGAAGAATGGAACTTGGAAGCTGGTTGACCCTCCAGTTGGAACCAAACCAATTGGCTGCAAGTGGGTGTACAAGAACAAAAACAGATCAGATGGCTCACTTGAAAAGCACAAAGTGAGGCTTGTAGCAAAAGGCTATGCACAAAAGGAAGGAATTGACTATGAAGAAATGTTTTCTCCTACAGCAAAATGGGCTACCATCCATACCTTACTCTCTTTAGCTGCTCAGAATGGGTGGAAAGTTCATTAGATGGATGTGAATACTGCTTTCTTGAATGGAGACTTGAAAGAGAATGTCTTCATGTCTCAGCCAGAAGGCTTTCTTGTGAAAGGAAAAGAAAAAAAGGTATGCAAGCTTGTCAAATCCTTGTATGGCCTAAAACAAGCGCCTCGTGCATGGTATGAAAAATTAACCAAGCATCTTTTGAAGTTAAATTTTGAACATTTTGATCTTGATGATGCAACACTATTTATAAAGAAAGTTGGAATATCTGTTGTGTATCTTGTGGTGTACGTAG
>LPNX011139447.1:278268-295924 GCA_001517045.1 Pseudotsuga menziesii
AATGACTTCAAACTTATTGGGTACTCAGATTCAAATTTTTATGGCGATAAGGAGATAGGAGTATCAACTTCTGGATACACTATGAGTCTTGGATCAGCAGCTGTCTCATGGAGATCACACAAATAGTCAGTTTCGGCAGATTCAACAATAGAAGCAGAATATGTGGCTGCAACTGAAGCAACGAAAGAAATAGTATGGCTCAGGAAGATACTGAAGATTTGCAAGAAAAACAAGAGAACTCCACTCCATTATTGATTGACAATACTTCTGCAATCAAGCTGTCTAAGAATCACAGATTCCATAATCGAACCAAACACATCAACACAAAGTATCATTTGATTCGACATCATGTAGAGGCCAAGGCAGTCCATCTTCGACACTGTTCCACAAATGATCAAGTTCCAGACATCTTCACCAAAGCGCTTGGATGAGAGAAGTTTGAAAGATTCAGAAACATGCTCGGACTTATTAACACCTCTTCGGATTAAGGGGGGGATTGTTGGAATATAATCCATCAGGATTATACGTTATTGTACATATTAGGAATATGGAGAGACTCTCGGATGTGTGATCCCAAGAGTCATTGTCAATGTATAAATAAAGGCATTCTATGGAGAAATAATATGAATTCAGGAGTTATTCCACCTAAAAACTTTGAAGTCACAACATATTTCTTTTCCAGTATCGAAACTATCTCCCAAACATCATTCTTCATGATCTACTGATATTCCTCGATCATCGCATCCTTCCATTCTTTATTTTATTTAGCCTCTTCATAGCTGGAATTTTCTTTTTCAACGATGTCACACAACATAACCACATAGATATTCTAGATATTTTCACTTTTTATCTTTATGTATTCACTGTAGAGCACCATACCTTTACACTTCTTATATGATTTATCATGCCCATGTTGGTTTCCTCTTGTGGGATTCCTTCTAAAGGAATGTCTCTATCGGCTCTTATGGTTCTGTCATTTCATGATCTTCATGGTTCTCTCGAATTTATTCTTCAATTTCAATATCTCTGCCTCTCATTTCTTCAAGTTCCTTGACCTCCCGAATGGGTGTCTTCCTGGATCTGAAGTATGTTGAGTCTTCATCAAAGGTTACATATCTACTGATGTTGATCTTCTTGAATCCTGAGAAGTATATTTGGTAGGCCTTTGATGTATCATTGTATCCTATGAATATACCCTTATTCCTAGAAGGATCGAGCTTGGTCCTTTTCTCCTTTGGGATATGTATGTACACCAGGAAGCCAAATATTCTCAGATGGTTGAATTTTGGTTTCTCACCTCAGAAATATTCTTTAGGAGTCTTATTTTCAAGTACCCAATGAGGAGTATGTTTATGTACACACACATATGTTCTTGTTGCCTCCGCCCAAAGGTGCATAAGAAGATCCTAATCATGCAGCATAGCTTTTGCTACCTCCATGATGGTTCAGTTCTTTCATTTTGTAACACCATTATTTTTAGGATTGTATGGAGTGTTGAACTCCCTCTTAATCCTGGAATCTCTATAGATTTCCTTGAATTCTTATGAAGTGAACTCTTCACCATTATCTAACCGTATATTCTTGATCTTCTTATCTGTTTGGTTCTCGACCAAGAATTTATATTCCTTGAACTTTTTGGAAACTTCACTTTTCCCTTTCAAGAAACATATCCAAGTATTACATGAGAAATCATTTATAAAGGAAACATAGTATACATACCTGCTTAAAGAACTCAAGGACATGGGTCCACATACATCTAAGTGTACTATCTTTAGTATTCCTTTATACTTTCTCTCAGTGCTGGGAAATGTCTTCTTCGCATTATTTCCTTTTGCACATCCTTTTCAAATTCCTTTATGCTTTATCTAGATCACTGGACGTTCACTTGGTTCAATCGACTCATGAGCCAATGCTTATTCAGGCTATCCATTCAGCTTGTACAAGCCTCCGTATTCTTCTCTAATCACTATTGCATCTTCTATTTCCTTTCCTTTGGGCCACATTAGAACTTGGCCATCAATAAACAAAACCCTAATCCCTTTTGCATCTAGTGTAGAAATGGTGAGAATATTCTTATTCAATCCTGGAACATATATCACATCCTTGATATTTAAATATTTCCTAGATTCAAGCTTGCATCAATATTCTCCACTCCCTTTTATGGGGTATTTATAGTCATCCCCAAGTTTCACCGAGGTGAGTCATGTTCAGACATATTAACGAATGATTCCTTGTATCCCGTCATATGTTTAGAAGCTCCATAATCAACAATCCAATCATTTATTTCGTGTGAGATAGTTCTATTAAGTGTTGATATTAACACATACTCTTCATATGAATCATTCTTCTCCCATATGAATCTTTTGTTTATTGGTTCATCATCTTCGGAAACAAGAGCATGGTGTCTCCTTTTCCTGCTAGGACAATATCTTGCAAAGTGTCCCTTTTCATCACATGTATAGCATCAAACATTTGAAGTATCTCTTTTGGTCTTCTTTTGTTTCTTCTGCTTCTTCTTGTTGTGATGAAAGTTCTTCTTCTCCTTCTTCTTGAAGTTCTTCTTGGTGTGAGCTGTGAGAGCTTTATTATTATTTGCTTCCATATTTTCTTCTCTTGTCACAAGTCTAGATTATTCTTGTGCACATTCTTCTCAAAGTGTACTGAAAGAGATCCACTTCCTTCTTGCACAAATTCCTTGAATGAATGAGTGCCATGATCTAGGGAGACCATTCAAGGTATTCATTACAATTTATCCTTCTTCGACATTTTCTTCAACCACTTCAAGTTGTTATTTTATTTGAGAAACCCTTGTGAAGTAAGATCGTATAGTATCAGAGTTCTATATCTTCACATTCTTCAATTTGTTCCTCAAAGTCATCTTCTAGTTGATATTCTTTCCTTTGAACATCTTTGTCAAAGCATCATACACTTCCTTCAATGTCTTGAATGAAGAAACATGGGGGATGAGGTGATCCTTAATATAATCTACAATGATTCTCTCATCCTTAGCCATGCTTCTCTTATGAGTAGCCTTAGCCTCATATCCCTTTGGTTCTAGAACTTTTCCTTTGATGTACTGATCCAAATTATTCTCTTTAAAGATCAGGGAGATTCTGTACTTCCATGCTAGGAAATTATAAACCCCTCCAATATTGTCCTTGATATAAGTATGATGAGTCATCTTTTAAAATGAGAACCTCAAACGGAAATAAAAATATTTACATCTTACTAATTTGAGGTGTCCAACCTGGTTCTAGAGATGGCTGACCTAGGGTTTGTTAGAGAAACCCTAATTTTCCAAAATTGGAGTTTTTAAATTTCCTAAGCTTGATATGTAGACATGAACACTAACTAATGCTGCAAATTAAATAAAAATTCTGATATTAAATTACAACCACTCAGTGAATCTTCAAACTAGGTAATTCAAGGTGTTTTGTTGGGAAAGTTGAAAACATGGGAGTAGGAATTGGAAATAAACCAATATTAATTTTATAATAATGAATTCATTTCCATAAAACATTTATATTGGGGACCATTTGGGTTTCAGAGTCCGCTATGCAGAAACCTACTCCTACACTTCTGGGTCACCCAACCATGAAACTAGGGAAATTCCTTTCGTGCTTTTGACTAGGGTATTGGGGAAAAGTTCAGAGGTGTTCTCTTATGTTCATACAGCATCAAATTTGTTATGGGATATTCTGGAACCAATCAGGATAATTCTGGAGAGTTTAGGGAAGAATTGGGGGTTTTAGGCGATTTTGTCCTAGTGAGGCCCTGCACAATGGAGGCTCCAAAATAAATTTATGGAATCAAATAAATTCTGATGTGGATTTATGTATGGGAATTAGGGTATTTAATTGATCCATATAAACTTACAGAACTGGATTTTAGTGGGTATAACTAATTTTATATTATAAATTGTAAAACTAGTCAATTCAAACTAGTGTTGTAGCTAGGGTGAAAAATTAAGCATAAATATCATAGAAGAATGACTTAAATACAAAAAATGGAATATTAAAGACATTAATACAGATTCAAGGGACATATATAATCATTTATACTCATGCCCACAACCTTTTCTCACTCATTATTGCACTAGATTGATCAATTTCCCCCATTACAATGACAAATTAAGCTTTTAATGAGAAACTAAGAAGGTAGACTTCAGGGACATACTTATTACGACCTGAAAAATATAAATTATATATTTTATCAGCTGTTACACATCATATATCCTTTTATTTACTGACCATTACATAAGAGGGCTCGAAATGATGGGCAGGATGCCCAAAATTAGGCATAAAGAAGGTCGAGAGTGTAGGTGAAGCTTGGGATTCACTGGAGCTCAACCTGAATGATATGGAGGGTGAAAAACATGGTTTTTATGATCTCAATAGTTGAACACCATGTGCTCCATACCTGAAAATAGAAGGAAATGGGATGAAGGAGTGGGAAGGGAAGGTTTGGGGTTCATCTCCCAAGTGTCTGAGGCACATCACTCAGAAAGGCATCCTCACATAAGAGAAAATCAATTAAAACATCAACAAAACTAGTAAATGGAGCTAAAATTATCCTTAAATAGATCTATGGGTGACCTACTTAGGAATTAGATGCAATAGGTGACTTGTGAGAGCAATTCATCCACCTAGAAGCCCTAACCCTAGCCACATATGTGCCCTCCTTGAGTAATTGGAAAGTAGGGACCTTGTGATATGTTTAAATGTCCATGTCATCCATATAATTTGGAAACAACTCCTTCCTTTGTCAAATGTTTCCTTATTTTACTATGACAACTTTTTTCATAGATTTTGGCACTTTTGTTTGTCCTCTCTTACTGTTTTTGTCATAGATTTTGGAACTTTCCTTCTTCCTGTCTGACTGCTTTTGTCATAGAATTTCCCATTTTTTCCCTTGGCCAACTTGACTTGCCCAATGCGCCCCACCTGACATGGAAAGCTCATTTCCACATCATTAAATTTCCTAATAATTAATAATGATGAATAAAAACTAAATACATGCCTCAATAATAATTATTAGCAAAATTTCACAAGGATAATTAATTACTACCTCATCAATCATATTTGGACAAAATTCCCTAGGTGAGGTAATTAATGCATCTTTGAGCCCCCAATGTATTGGGCACGGTCAACACTTTTATGTCCAAAATTATGTGGACATCACATTCCTCCCCTCCCAAATCTGCTTGTCCTCAACCAGAAGCAGTTCAGAGTGCTGCAAATTCTCCACTGTGTAGAAGAACTCATGCATGAACTCATGTGTGAAAAAAGTTGGCTTGCTCCATCAACCCAGCATGTAAAGTTTCTCCAAAAACAAGCAATTCTAGGGTCCCATTTCTTGTATTGCACCCCCTTTAGTGAGAATTCCTTCCAACACGACTTATTAGAAAAAATTATGCCTGGATCCCACTTCCTCATCTGTAATTCTCCAAACATTAGTATCCACCGTAAAAATTTATCATCACATTAAATGATATTCATGATGTGGGAATCATACCATTGCACTGAAAATTGGAAATTCTCAATGAAAAATTGGAAATTTGTGTGATTTTCCCACCCAACATGAAGTTCCTTATGTACTTCATGCACATCAGCATTGAATCTCACAATTATGTTGTTACAATGACATGGGTGTGAATCCCATGTCCCAAGACAATTTTGGGCATCCTCCAACAACGATAGATGCCCATGTTGCTAACAGAAGATGTAGGATGTGTTTGTTGAGAATTCCATGGTGTAAGAAAAACGTACACCCTCCAAGGTGCATGAATCTAACAAGTACCTACCCATTCCTTCCATAGATGAAAAAATCCTCCTACTGTTAGATCCACATGGAAATTTTATTACTTTCCCATGTGCATAATCCCAATGGCTCAACTCTCTGCCATTGGTCATGCAATCAACACCATGAATGGATGGATCAAATAAAGGACATGGTTTCATTTTTGTGGATGAGAAGGGGGTGGTTCCCTCAACGAATCCCCATGGATGAGTGTGGGAGCCTCCTACTCCTTACTTGGCATCAAAAGAAAGAAACCATTCACCTAGTTATCATCCTCATGTGTGTGGGATGGCATAGGTGTGTGGAAAAAATTATAGTGAAACAACTCTTTGCAAAATTTTTCCACCAAAGGTGTGGATGTATCAAACCTATCATGGGTTTTTCCAACACAAGGATTCTTCTGACTCTTCAGTGAAAATAAGACTTCTTTTACAAGAAAAATCAACCTTTCTCGGGAAATGACCCTATGCTTGGAACTCATCATCTGCATCCTGAAATTCCTTCGATGTAAAGGAGTCCTTCCAGTGACACCAAGAAAGCAGGAGAATGTCTAGCTGTCAACATATCCACATCACGACTCCACCTAGGAGATGATAAATTGTAAATGAATTTTTTTTTAATGAAGATGTTGTCGAAGGGGTTGGATCCACCTAACAAAACCAGTTTTTGATTTACAGAAATGCAGTCGCAAAGGAATGGAATTCGATGATCCTAATAACTAGGAAAGTAGGGAAGGCTAGGGAGTGTTTCCCATGTGTGTTGCAGAGGGTTAAACATACTAACCACAAATTTCTTATCATTATCACGGTAATCATCAAGTAGCAACAAACATATTACCTTCTCCATAATCATGATGAAGATGTTGGAGTGGGGTACAAAGATGAAAGGTGATACTGGGAATACATAATCACTTAGGGGGTCTTGGGTTTGAAACTTATTCATCAAATAGGCCTTCCTTCAGTGAAAGGAGACAATTTCCCACCTAAGATTGGCGAAAATATCAATTTACCCCCTAGAGGAGTCATAAATTCTTCCAAAATTCTAAGTTGAGTGGCTTTAGTTCAGGAAAGAATTTACCCAGTAGAGGAGTCCTAACTTACCCATTATGTTAAAGAGTAGGTTATATTTTTATGTTTTCTATTATTTTTTGTCTTTTTTCAAATATTTAGTTGAAATTGTTAAAATTGTAAATCTAATTTGAATAATGAAAAATAACGATGTTAACCAATATTGTATCCCAATATTTCCTCAAAAATGACTTAAAAACATAAAATATTTAGCAAAAAAACGATTGAATATATTTTAATAATGAAAAATATTAACCAACAAGGGCGTTGAATCCACATTTAGCCAACTCCCTATGTTAATAAATTATAAATATTTCCACATTTAATCAAAGAGATCTTGGTCATTATAATTTGGTTAATAGTAATTAATAATCCATGAATGAGTAAAAAACAAATGATGGTCATTATAATTTAGTTAAGGGTGTGTGTAAGCTAATGAGGGCCTCTTTTGATGTGTTAGATGCAATAGAAAACTGAAAAAACATGCATCTATAAACTTACATGGATATTTTGAGACACTTGCATAAAGATTCTTGCAATGAGTAAAAAAGAGGAAATACAAGAAATTGAATGATGTTTCCAAATATATAATTTTTTTCTATTGAAAATGTTCTTAACTATCTAAAGTTAGATATTTTTTAACAAGAACTTTTTATTTTTGGGACAAATTATAAGGTATATGTTTTTGTGGGTGCAGCCTTTGAGTGACTAAATGATGGAATAAACTTACAAAAACTGATAGACATATACAGAACATATAATACTAGTGTACGACTATTCTTCCAATAATTAAATAATATTTTTAAATTGTTTTTTAATTATCTAAGTGATCAAACCTCAAAAACGGTATGTCAATTGTGGCTGCAGTGTTTGAATGTCTTGATGAAATTATTTGGAAATGGGTTTTTTATAGCATGTATAGGGGGGTGTTCTTTAGTGCTCCATACAATTTTTTTTCAAAATGGTTGAGAAATTAAAGAGTTATGGAAGAAACACTAACAGTGTGTTTTTTGAGTTGAGGAGTGATGACACAAGATAAATAAGAAAAAAATAGAAAAGAATATATATTCTTGTTAAAAATTTCATATTTGGAAACTGAAAAGAAAAAACATATATGTTTCTAAAATTTCATAAAAAATGGAGGTGTGCAACATACTGTAACCAAAAGCTGAACACAAGCATATTGAAAATTTGGATATAATGCTCAATTAGCCATGGTTTATCGTACTCCAAGACATAGGCATGTTGAATCCAAAGCAAAGCCCAACAATTTTTTACCTCTTCAAGGGTTTTAAAGCCTTAGTTGAGAACTAGTATGGAAGAAATACCAAGGTCATCATAGCTGATAATAGCGGTGAATATGTGAAATCTGAATTTATACAATATTGTAAAGATGAAGGTATCCATATGCAGAACTCTATTCCTTACATACCTCAGGAGAATGGTGTTGCTAAGAGGAAGAATATATCTCTCAAGGAGATGGCCACTTACATGATGGATTCTAAACCTTCTCCACCAAATTTTTCAGCTGAAGCAATCAAATATGCATCCTTTATCTGGAATAGGGATCCTCACAAATATCTTGATAGAGTCATTCCTTTCGAAGCTTGGAGTGGACACAATCCTGATGTGTCCCACTTCAGGATTTTTGGCTCTAAATCTTAAGCTAGGATTCCACAAGAAAAGAGGAAGCATTTGGAAACCCAAAGTCAAAAATCCCTATATGTTCGATATTCAGAATATTCTAAAGGCTGTCATATAATTAACTTGATAACTCAAAAATACTTCATTGAAAGGAGTGTGCAGTTTGAAGAAGAGCCTATGTCAGCAACACAAGTTGGAGAGTCCTCTTCGCCACCACCACCTTTGATTGTATGTCAATACTCTAATAAGTTTTTTTATTCTAATATGCATGATAATGAGGATTAATTTCACATCCTAACACTTCTACAAGACCAAAGTGGGAAACAAATACCATTCAAGCAGCTTGGGAACTAGCTAGGAATCCTAGTGATCCTAAATGAACTAGATCTCAATTCGAGAGTACCCTTTATATCGAGTACCCATAATTTGATGAGAAATGTTATCTTATGGTTGAATCAGATCCACAAAATTATGAATAAGAATTAGAATATCCAAGATGGAAAACAATCATGGAAGAAGAATACCATTCACTCCAGAAGAATGAGACATGGGAACTAGTAAATCTTCTACCACGATGAAAGATAATCAAGTGAAAATGGGTATTCAAGATGAATTTTGATACTGATGTATTTCCTCGGAAGTATAAGTCAATTTTAGTTTCCAAGGGATTCTCCCTATTCCAAGGAATTTACTACAATGAGACATTTGCACCAGTGGAAAAGATGGATTCTATAAGACTAGTTTTGGACATTGCAGCTTCCAAGCAATGGGAGGTACATCATATGGATGTGAAGAGTGCCTTTGTACATGGATATCTAAAAGAAGAGATATGTATCCAAAAAACATAATGTTTTTTTATTAATCCATCTCTTGTATTCAGGTGGAAGAAATCACTATATGGGCTGAAAGAGTTAAGCTTGAAAAAGCAAATTCAACTCCTTTGGTAAACAACACACTGTATAGGCAGGTAGTTGGTTGTTTTCTCTATTTGACTCACACTTGAACTGATATTTATTATCTATTGAGTGTGGAATATAGACATATGGATCAACCACATGAAATCCATTGGAGGGAAACAAAGAGAATCTTGCCCTTTGTGCAAGGAACAAAGACACATGGGATTCACATGTTGCAAAATCTGACCTAGAGTTAGTTGGTTTTACTGACTTTGATTGGGAAGGTGATAAAAATGATATAAAAAAAACTTATGGATATGTGTTTATGATTGAAAATGGACCAATAATCTTGCAAAGTAAAAATAAATGTGCCATTTCACGTTATTCTACAAACGCATAATACAAAGGAGTTGTGAATGCAGCTACTCAATGTTTGTGGTTGCAGGGTATACTTGGAGAGTTTGGGATCAAATTTGACACTTCCACTATAATTTATTATGAAAAAAAAAGTACTAATCAAATCTCAATAGACCCAGTATAGAGAAAATGAACCAAACACATAGATATCCAAATGCACTACATGAGAGGAATTGTGCATGAGAAGGTCATAGCTATGCACTATTGTGCATCATCCGAGCAAGTTGTAGACATCTTCACCAAGGAATTCTATGAGAAGAAATTAAGAAATATATAATAACTTCTTGCAATACTTTATCACATGGTGAAGACTCATTGAAGATAATATTTCACAAAAACAAATCATGTCCATGTTTAAGGGAGGATTTTCCCCTTGTGGTTTTGCCTCTTTCCCTCTTTCTTATGGACAAGCAATATGTAAATGGTGAATAATAATTGTTGATAGGCCCTATATATCTGATATATTTATGATATTTCACATAATTCAGGATTAATATGGGGTTTTATAATAATCAAAAACCCATTCCCATACTTGGGATACATTAATTAGTCTTTTTTATTAATTTCCTAGGTCCTACACTAGCTAGTTGGCATCCACTTGCACCACTTGGTCAAAACTTTCCTAAAATTCCTCAAGGATATTCTTCACAAGATTCTATATAAGATTCTAACAACTAAATAGGCTTCCCAATTTAGTAAGTGCGTATTCCTTCCTTATCCATATTTACAATGTTTTTTACCAACTTTTAAGGTAAAAGGTGAAAGGCAGTCACATGGAAACTGCCTTGTTTTTTGCACAACTCATCCTCCATATTTTTCTCTCCTAAAAGGATGATTATATTCAATTTTTTTCACTTATCATCGGACATAACTCATTCATCCAATCCGTGACCTCCTTGACTGGTTTGAAAAGTGTTTTATGCCCCTAGGGGGGGGTTTTACTTTTAGTAAGCCTCTATTTGTGAGGATTCAACTTGAATCCTTTGGAATTCGAATCTCTAATGCAATTATACATTTATAGAAACCATTATTTTATAAGGTTGGATTATTTAAACTTATTCAATGAAAATTTGTGTTATTCACCAATTTCAGTATCCAATTTGAGTGGATCTATGCATGTTTTCAAGCAATTTTTGTGAGTTCAACTGCTCTAAGGTTAGTAGTACTTAGTTAATGATATAAATTGAAGTCATATTAAATTAATTTAGATATATTTGATTCAATTTTAGTTATCATGAATGCATGGGATTGATATAGGGTGAATTGGAGTCGATCCTTGTCAGCTCAAGTTACCTCTGAGGATGGGGATTAATTTATATCTAACATAGAGTGAATTATGGGAAGTTTAAGTAAATGTTAACAAATTCAAGTTATCTAGAGATTGGGAGTGTATTTGTCAGTGGTTTAGAGTTAGTATTAGAGGAATTCAAGTTTCTCTTTTAAGAACCTGAATGATTCAATAAGTGACTTTTGGAAACTCGTGTGATTGGGAGTCCTTCCTAAGTGATTTGGATTCAGTCTCTTGTAAGAAATTTGAATTGGACTAATAGGATCCGAATTGCTCCAATTTTTCATTCATTCTTGTAGGTTGGAGTTGTTGGAGCATATCTCTCACTGGAATGCATATTCCAAAGGGATTTTTTTCCATCATTCTTGCACACTTTTGCACAAATTCTTGCTTACATATCTAAGAGGATTTTGTGAGAAAACATACTGGTCTTGGATATCAATTCTCATCTAGATGATATATAACTTTAGGGATAGGGGGACAATCCCAGACAAGTATCTAGGCATTGTGCTCATCTTGTATGAGAGGGGGACAACTCTGGGAAGTGAGCTAAATTTTTTTGGTAAGTGGTGCTTTGGTAGAGGGGGGGAATCCCTAGAAGGATACCGCACCGACCATTTCTTGAATTTATAGGAGAGGGGGACAATCACGAGAAAGGAAGCGATTGATTCTAACCTTGAATTTGAGGAGAGGGAGACAATACTGAGGAAGACGGGTTAGAATTGATTTGTATTTCCTTTAGTAGGATATATATCTTGTGTCATTCATTATTGTCCATCCTAGAAGAGACTTTCTCATGTTGGATTCCAATACCTCATCTTGAGGGTGACCTATATGAGCAGTCAGTGTCTAAGGCTTGCAGGAAATTTGTTTGGTTGTCACCAGTTGCTCCTCTACAAAAATAAGTATTATGATATTTTATTAATTTATACATATTCTACTGGATATGTTCCCATGGATACTATTATATCTCTTCCATTTTATTATTTCAAATTATATAAATGTTCATGATGAAAGGATAACCTTTTGTGAGAAAACTAGTAGCTTGTAGAGAGGTAAGTTTAAGTGTTGAATTAGTGAATAGTTATATAGACTATTAAAATGTGTATGAGTATTAGGAGATCTCATCAAGGGAAATACATATGGTTGTATATGGTTGTACCTAATTATATCATCCTTGGTGATTTTTGAATGATTTCTAATGCAAAAACTGTGACCTAATGTGATGAATAAAATTTTCCTATATTAAGCCGTGCAACATGTTGATTTTTATGATTGCATTATGAGACTAATTGCTTATGAAGTTATGGATCATCATGGGACTGATATTGGGTAGCTATATGGTTGTATATAATTGTACCATATCAATCCTTTTCTAGGATGAAAGGATCAGTAAAATTTATGCTTGAGTTTGATATGTTTAAGTTATAAATGTGCTACTTGAAATTATAATGATCTTGAATTAAATATGAAATGTAGAGGCTACTTGTGCATGCTATTAAACTCTATGAATTTACTAATATTAAAGGAGTCCCATATGACCATATATGCGAGTTTTGGATCATATCCTAGTTAGGATTAGAATTCTAAAACAACTAATATAGACGTTCTGTTAATAGGTACATAAACCATTCCTCCTTTGAAAGTATAAATGCTTAATGTTTTTCCTAAGAAATGAGGATCGAAGAAGGAATGTAAAATTATTTTAATTAGATGATTATATGGTCATGGTTATAACATATGTATAAAATATAGTTAAACACCATACTAAGAGGTCTGGTTGAATAAGTATATGTGTGAGCACACTACAATGGATATAAGTTGGAAACTAGGTTGCTTTGACATAGAATTCTCCTTAATGGTTGATTGTTTAAAAGGAGATAAGACACTCAAATATATAAAACATAGGGAACTACTTCTTTGCCATTATTTTATATATATTATTGTAACACTGGCCCATATACTTTCTAGTATCTCTCTCAAGCTTTCTTTCATCTCTCTTACGATTTTCGATTGAGCATATACCACTAAGAAAATGTAAAAACCAAATATGGTACTTACAATAAGATAACCAAACTTTATTAAAGGATATTTTATTGTCTATTAACTTATAATAAATGTAAACAACATTTACACAAGTAATTATGGAAAAGATGTGTGGCATAAATAAGGCATGCATTCAACCATAAAATATTGTCATATTAACTTATAATATAAAAAAATAGAAAAAATTATATATTCTTGTTAAAAATTTCATATTTTTAATCTAAAAAGAAAAAACATATATGTTTCTAAAATTTCATAAAAAATGGAGGTGTGTAGCATACTGTAACCAATAGCTGAACATGAGCATATTGAAAATTTGGATATAATGCTCAATTAGCCATGGTTTATTTTACTCCAATGCATAGGCATGTTGAATCCAAAGCAAAGTCCAGCAGTTTTTTACCTCTTCGAGGGTTTTAAAGCCTTAACTAAGAACCAGTATAGAAGAAATATCAAGGTCACCATATATGATAATGGAGATGAATATGTAAAATATGAATTTATACAATATTGTAAAGATGAAGGTATCCATATGCAGAACTCTATTCCTTACATACCTCAGGAGAATGGTGTTGCTAAGAGGAAGAATATATCTCTCAAGGAGATGGCCACTTACATGATGGATTCTAAACCTTTTCCACCAAACTTTTCAGCTGAAGCAATCAAATATGCATCCTATATCCGGAATAGGGTACCTCTCAAATATCTTGATAGATTCATTCATTTCGAAGCTTGGAGTGGACACAATCTTGATGTGTCCCACTTCAGGATTTTTGGCTCTAAATCTTGGGATAGAATTCCACCAAAAAAGAGGAAGGATTTGGAAACCCAAAGTCAAAAAGGCCTATTTGTTGGATATTTAGAATATTCTAAAGGGTCTCATATAATCAACTTGATAACTAAAAAATACTTCATTGAAAGGAGTGTGCAGTTTGAAGAAGAGCCTATGCCAGCAATAGAAGTTGGAGAGTCCTCTTCACCACCACCACCTTTGATTGTATGTCAAGACTCTAATAAGTTTTTTTATTCTAATATGTATGATAATGAGGATTAATTTCATATCCTAACACTTCTACAAGACCAGAGTGGGAAACAAAGACCATTCAACCAGCTTGGGAACTAGCTCGGAATCCTAGGGATCCTAAAGGAACTAGATCTCAATTCGAGAGTGCCCTTTATATTGAGTACCCATAATTTTCTGAGAAGTGTTATATAATGGTTGAATCATATCCACAAAATTATGAATAAGAATTTGAAGATCCAATATGGAAAAAAATCATGGAAGAAGAATACCATTCACTCCAGAAGAATGAGACATGGGAACTAGTAAATCTTCTACCACGGAGAAAGCAAGTCAAGTGAAAATGGGTATTCAAGACAAATTTTGATACTGATGTATTTCATATGAATTATAATTCAATTTTAGTTTCCAATTTATTCTCCCTATTCCAAGGAATTTACTACAATGAGACATTTGCACCAGTGCAAAAGATGGATTCTATAAGACTAGTTTTGGACATTGCAGCTTCCAAGCAATGGGAGGTACATCACATGGATGTGAGGAGTTCCTTTGTACATGGATGTATAAAAGAAGAGATATATATCCAGAAACCATAATGTTTTTTTATTAATCCTTCTCTTGTGTTCGGGTTGAATAAATCGCTATATGGCCTCAAATAAGCTCCCATATCTTGGTATGCCACAATTGATGGCTTTCTACTCTCACAGAGCTTTAGTAGATGAAAGTCTGAGCCAAATGGATATTTGAAGTTGATTCATGGTTCAATAATTATTATTATCTTGCGTGTGGATTTCATTTTGACGACAGGAATTTCCATGAAAGAAATTGCCTCCTTAAAGGATGCTTTAAACTATTCCTTCTCTATGACTGATTTGGGATTGTTGAGCCAATTTTTGGGGCTTGATATTTCTCAATAAAAATTTGGAATAAAAGTAAGTCAGTACAAATATGATTTAGAACTACTAATAAAGTTCAAAATGAAGGATTTCAATCCAATCAAGACTCCTTTACTCTCAGGAGTTAAGCTTGAAGAAGCAAATTCAACTCCTTTGGTAAACAAAACACTGTATAGGAAGGTAGTTAGTTGTTTTCTCTATTTGACTCATGCTTGAACTGATATTTCTTATCTAGAGAGTGTGGAATATAGACACATGGATTAACCACATGAAATCCAATGGAGTGAAACAAAGAGAATCTTGCACTTTGTGCAAGGAACAAAGACACATGGGATTCACTATGTTGCAAAATATGACCTAGAGTTAGTTGGTTTTACTGACTTTTATAGGGAAGGTGATAAAATTGATAGAAAACAAACTTATGGATATGTGTTTATGCTTGAAGATGAACCAATCATCTGGTCAAGTAAAAATAAAAGTGTCATTGCACTTTATTCTACAGGGGCATAATACAAAGGAGTTGTGAATGCAGCTACTCAATGTTTGTGGTTGCAGGGTATACTTGGAGAGTTTGAGATCGAATATGACACTTCCACAATCATTTATTGTGACATAAAAAGTAAGAATAAAACATCAATAGACCTAGTACAAAGGAAATGAACCAAACACATAGATATCCAAACGCACTACATGAGAGGAATTGTGCATGATGAGGTCATAGCTTTGCACTATTGTGCATCATCCGAGCAAGTTGTAGACATCTTCACCAAGGAGTTCTATGAGAACAAATTCAGAAATATCAAATAACTTCTTTAAATACTTGATCACATGGTGAAGAATCATTGAAGATAATATTTCACAAAAACAAATCATGTCCATGTTTAAGGAGGATTTTCCCCTTGTGGTTTTGCCTCTTTCCTTCTTTCTTATGGACAAGCAATATGTAAATGGTGACTAAGACTTGTTGCTGGACCCATATATCTGATATATTTATCATATTTCACATAATTGAGTATTAATATGGGTTGTTATGATAATCAAAAACCCATTCCCATAATTGGGATACATTAATTAGTCTTTTTTATCAATTTCCTAGGTCCTACACTAGCTAGTTGGCATCCACTTGCACCACTTGGTCAAAACTTTACTAAAATTCCTCAAGGAGATTATGCACAAGATTATATATAATATTCTAATAGATAAATAGACTTCCCAGTTTAGTAAGTGCTCATTTCTTCCTTATCCATAGTTACACTGCTTTTTAGCATCTTTTAAGGCAAAAGGTGAAAGGTAGTCACATGGAAAATGCCTTGTTTTTTGCACAACTCGTCCTCCATCATTTTATCTCCTGAAAGGATGAGTATATTAAATTTTTGTGACTTATTAGCTGACATACCTCATTCATCCAATCCATGACCTCCTTGACTGGTTTGAAAAGTGTTTTATGCACATAGGGGGGATTTTTTACTTTTCGTAAGCCTCCGTTTGTGAGGATTCAACTTGAATCCTTAGGCATTCAAATATCTAATCTAATTATATATAGAGAGAAAATATTATAATGTTGGCTTATGTAAACTTATTCAATGAAATCTTGTGTTATTCACCAATTTCAGTATCCAATTTGAGTGGATCTACGCATGTTTTTAGACAATTTTTGTGAGTTCAAATGTTCTAAGTCTGGGCTTAATTTCCATAACTAGTTTCCAAGGTCAGTAGTCCTTAGTTAATGATATCAATTGAATTCATATTCAGTTAATTTGGATATCTTTGATTCAATTTGAGTTATCATGAATGAATGCGATTTATATAGGGTGAATTGGATTCGATCCTTGTGAACTCAAGTTACCTCCATGGATAGGGAGTAATTTATGGGTAGCATAGAGAAAATAATGGGGGTTTAAGTAAATGTTAACAAATTCTAGTTATCTAGTTATTGTGAGTGTATTTTTCAGTGGTTTAGAGTCACTATTAGAGGAATTCAAGTTTCTCTTTTAAGAACTTGAATGATTCAATAAGTGATATTTCGAAACTCATGTGATTGGGAGTCCTTCCTAAGTGATTTGGATTCAATCTCTTGGAGGCAATTTGAATTGGACTAATAGGATTTGAATTGATCCAATTTTCCATTCATTCTTGTAGGTTTTAGTTGTTGGAGCATAGCTCTAACTGGAATGCATATTCCAAAGGGAGTTTTTTCCATCATTCTTGCACACTTTTGCACAAATTATTGCTTGCATATATAAGAGGATTTTGTGAGAAGATATATTGGTATTGGATATCAATTTTCATGTAGAGGATCTATAACTTGAGGGACAGGGGGACAATCCCAGACAAGTATATAGGCATTGTACTCATATTGTATGAGAGGCGAACAACTCTAACAAGTGAGATAAAAAATTTTGGTAAGTTGTGCTCTGGTAGAGGGGGCAAATCCCTAGAAGGATACTGCACCGTGTTGCTGCCTTTCACACACCTGGGTCAAGTGGTAGAAATATTCAAGCCACTCGGTGTGTCCTTGGGGGCAAGTCTCGAGTCAAGGTTGTCACCTTGTTCTTGACTCCTCCGTTTAGGCTCAACTCCTA
>LPNX011139471.1:0-86237 GCA_001517045.1 Pseudotsuga menziesii
AATCTCTGCGGAAGGCGGGCCCAGCCTTCACACAGAGACGCTGGATGAACAATGTACAGCTCCCTTAAACCAGCAGTACTCTTTGTATTAAAAAGAAAGCATTATTACAGATTGCTCCCGCTGTTAATACACAATTGAATTAATTATTTTCCAACCCCCTGGGCCGAGACATCTTTCTGCATTTATACCTACAAGTGATAACATCCCATCCTATTACAAAGGGCAGCCATGAAGATCTCTGATCTTCAGGCGCCCTGAATAACATTGTTTGTTACAAGACGTGGCATGATACAATTATAGAAAATACAAGAAGATTGTTGACTGGCCCAGAAGTAGCGATCTTCTCAGATCGCCATAATATTCGAGCAGCTATCCTGAAGACCCCTCGATCATAGCTCATTCTGTTGCGGCTGCTCTGACCGGCCCTTGACTGGAATGTCACGTGCCTCCATAGATGAGGGGCAGATGAAGGATCCTTTTTGTGTCACAACCACCCCTCGTCCCTAGACTTGTTCAGCTTCATCCCCTGCATTCTGCTCATCTCACATTATCTTCATAGATCACACATATTAGCACAATTTCAAGAGATAAATAGCCTTAATTGTCACAAGAATAAGCATTAAATAAGGTAAAATAATAATCAGTATTACCTTGAAAAATTAAGGAATAAAGTGAAGAAAGTCAGTCTGATTGGCATGCTAAGCAGTGTAAAACAAGGGAAGAAAGGTGATTGAAGGTGGTTAAAAAGGGACCAAATCTGGACTCAACAGTTACGGAGAGAAATTCCTATGGCTTGGGGTACCACAACAGACAGCTTGACTCCAGAAATCAATCCTTTCCAATATGCAATAGAAATTAAATGTCTAACACTATGGGATCAGACCTCGTACCTTATTCCGGACGGTTGAAGTAGATCCTTGTTGAGCTTTCCAACTTCAGCTTGAATTGATAGATTACTTTCTCAACAACAAGTAAACAATACAAGCATTCTATATATCATAGTGTTAGATCTATTCTAGCATATATAATCAATAATGTATAAGCATTTGACATAATCCAATGGATAAAATATTCATTCAAACACACATTATTGGACAGGAAAAGGTATTTCTATTAATATAAATCAGAGATTACAAGATACAACCTTTGACGGCACGTCTGCGAATCGGAGAAACTGAATCCCCCACTTGGGCCTCCACCACTTCAATCCTCCATCTCTCGATAGCAAGCTCACAAGTAAAAGGCAAGCTTGGGAAGAACACAAAAGTGCTCCAAGGGACAAAGGGATGCAGATTCAAGCACAAGTTTCAGCAACAATGGACTATAGTTTCTTTGCTCTCAATTCTCTCTTCTACCTTCAATGTACCAAGGGGTTCCTTATATATCTTTTCAAAGGGGTAATGAAAGGTCGAATCCGAGCGATCTCAAGGCATAGGGAAGGCCAGGAGTCAAGTGAGTCAGATCCATGTCAAGGAAAACTCCAAAAGGATTTGGATTTTGTACACATCTCGATGTATGCGGTTTTAGTGGTCAAACCCACGTATATACGCGCTTATAAGTTTAAAAGTCACGTGTATCATTTTTCACATGTTTTTAGGGATGGTCAAGGAAACATCAAAGGACAAAAAATGGTCCATGGGGTCAAAGGAATCTGCAGTGGGACAGGGGAAGGCCATAAAAAGTGTGATTCACCTGGAGTGGTGAAATCAGCTATAACACCATGGGGTCAAAACTGGGGTGTTACACTAACTTAGAAAGGATAGACATGATAAGCTGATCATATTTCTTTTCTATGCCACACTGTTTTAGCTGAAGCATCAAATCTTTGAACTTGGTGAAGAAGTCTTGGATTGTCTCATAGTGAGCTAGACTCAGTGAGATTAGCTCATTTTCAAGTTGATGTCCTCTCATCTCATCAATCTTCCCATATAATGACTCAAGCTTGAGACAAACTTCATTGGGTGTGCCAAGACTGTCTACATGGAAGAGAAGGTCTCTCGAACGGGTGAGACAAAGCATACCAAATGCTTCATCAAGCCTGTTGAAGACCTTCAATTTCTTGACAATAGAGTTGGGTTCGACTTTAGTCCCCATGGTGGCTCTGTATAGGCCTTTCGACCTTAGCTGGATCACCATTTCAACCTTCCACTCAAAATAGTTGAATGGAGTGAGCAATGCATGAGTCTGCTCCATTATGCTTGCGCACTGTGTGACAGAAACACTGTTGTACCTGCAATGCAAACACTCAAATTTTCTGGAAAAATGCCCTAAACAACAACTCAAAACTCTATAGATTTGAATTGTAGCTCCACAAAGCTTTGATACCCTGTGAGAATTGCTTCGCAATGAGATCTAGTAGCTAAGACAATATTCACAATTTAAGTTATTCACAAAATATGCAAGAAAATAGTAAAAGAGAACAAAATAACACACATAGATGGTGCCAATCACTGATATTTTTATTAATGTGAGACTTGTAGATATGTATGGTACATACTTATAATACAATGGGGAAAATTCATGATCCCTTGGAGGTCATCTACATGCATACATGTGTCAGGCTAGGATTTGACCCATAAACACCCTAGGCTAACCAATATGCTCCCAAACCATACCAAACGGTCATGAATGCAAGTGTGAACATGGATGGAGCATGCTTTATCATAAATGAAGGTATGCTAGGCATGGGTGAACACCTATAGGGTGATCTCTTTCAACTCGAAACCCATTTTCTCTAATGCTTACTCACCATGATCACCATTGAGAATTACATGTATCTCAATTATCCATCCCATCCATGGAAATATCATCCACTAACCCACATGACACAAGGAAGGCCTACTCTTTCTTTGCTCAACAATACCTTAGAGTACCCAACCCTCATAATACTCTTCAGTGTGTGTAGGGAGATTCCAAACCATTGTATGCTTTTAGAAAACCTTTTATAAAATCAATTCATGACTTCTCAAACATCCAATAGAAACAAATAAAAAATGAGTAAATTTTTCCCACCTTGGCCCACCTCTATGCTCATATACAACCATCCTCTTCACTCTAATGTCCAAAATATTCCTCGGTGCAACACTGGTTTCTAGTTAATTTGACAGTCTGGGTATTGGCAATGTTGAAAAACAACATGAAGGCTACCCCCTTCTTCCATTCTCCTCCAAAAATGGGTGGTAGACTCCAATGGCGATGAGAGGATTGGTGAAAAGGAAACTGGCATTATTTCTATCCATATAATGAAGGAATCTTACACTAGTCATAAGAAATATATTCCTCCCATGCTTCCATAACTTCATGAGGAGACTTTCCCTCCAACCTCCCACACATGCATTCAATGATTGGTTTTAACAAGTCAAAAGGAGGTAAATGGTTCATTCAAGGAACATAGTAGAAATGGATGAGTTGGCAGTTGGGTGCTGAATCAATTTATACAATCAAAATAGTGGTTAAAGCACAATTAAATTATGATTTTGCAAAATAAAAAATGCAAGATTTCGGTAAAAAATGGCCCTCCTGTTCAAATCCTCAAATTTCTAGACAACTTCCTTTATATATATTGTAGACCTCACTTAATATATAGTTTATAGTACCCTCTTTTAGTATATAGTTTACAGTACCATCTTTACATTTAGTTGATATTATTTATTTATTTATTTTAATTTAAAAATTAATAATACTAAACTTGAAACCAATATTTTGAAACATACAATTAATGCCATTCCTTCAATATATGTATTTGACATTTTTATTATGTTTTATAACTTTTTCCATCTCACATGTTCAAACATGGTTAGTTCTTATTAGTCATCTCATCTGTTTAAACATGATTACTTCTTATTGGTCCCTATGGAAGGCCAGGGTACTATTGCAACAGTTTCACGTTGAAATCAACTTAGTTCGTAGTTGACTTTTTAATTACAGACAAGAAGTAAATAATAATTAATTTTTATTAACTTTATGCATTTTTCTCATGCATATTTTTTTTCATTAGATAAAATCTTCTTAGTCTTATTGTCGGCTTCTCGGTTTTTAGAAAATAAATAAATGAAAGTATATAATTTTTCTTCAATACATTTGTGTTGAATATTTTTATGTTAAATTAATGCTAAGTGGTGGCATTAGTTGTTTTTGTTGATGAATGCATAATCATCATAGCTCTGAGCGCTGACCTCTAACAAAGAGGCTGAGCATGCATTAGTTGTTTTTCTTGATTCCTTCACTGCCACCGTCGTGACCATACCGCCTCTTCCCTTCACCAGCACCTCATGCAAACTAAACTAATATTTAGAATCTTACAATTCTTATAATATTAAGCTACTTTAAGGATCAATATCATTTATTCAAAATATTAAAGTGCTTAGAATATTACACTCCTTAAAATATGAAGATCACTGCTTGAAGGATTAGGGAGTCCCTATATCACTCCACGATCAAACTTCAACAAAGTGCATGATGTAGTGGAGTTAACCTGTGAACGGGCTCAATTGAATCCATATATGTTATTGATATATTTGCAATGAGATTGACTAGTGGTAAGAAATATATAATTATTTTTGTAAGAATTATACTCAAATTATTCAATATAACTCTAGCTCCTTGCAACAACATGCCCAAACGTGCCAAAGCATATTTAATTTACATTGTATTCAGAATATCATATGAAACATCACCAACTAAGATGGAGCAATGGCTAAGGAAGATGAGGTAAAGAGAAAGGCAGACACACTTTAGTTGAATCAAGACATGCTAATTGAGAAAATGCACACACACAATTTAACCAGCATCTTTATAAGCAACAACGAATTCGTGGTGAGGACGGATATAGTTTAAGCTACATAAGAGGACATACAAAATTTAACCTGCATAAGTGAACCATGCCAATGGCATTTCATGCCCTGGGAAAGGTGGCTGAAACAAAGTGTTACCAAGGGGAAAATGCAATGACAAATATATAATTATCACATTAATAGAGACTTAGCTAAAGTGGGTTTTACAAATTATAAATTATAATTTATGTTAAGTTGCAAGTATATTAATATTTGTGAGGAGTACTCGATGACCTGTTTGTGGAGTGCTTAGGTAGGCTGCCAAGCTCATCAAACGGGATATTGAAGCTATATGGAGTTTTTATAATGAGTATGAACATATTGGAGCTATATTTCTTGGATGTTAATTTCTAATGCTCCCCATCTCTTAGTTATACTGTTGATCAATCTATATATCTTCATGAGACGTGTTTATGTTTGAATGATAAAAGTGTTTGTTGATAAACTATACAATGATATCCTTGTAGGGTTCCTATCTTGTTTGCTTGGAATTAAATTTTACAGTGAATGAGACATATAGTTTCCCAATTGGATTATTTTCCCATTAATCACTATGTCCTCAAATAGAAACCCAATTTGAAACTTTACGCCTATGTAAGACTGTAACACACCTTAAAAATTCGTAAATAATTTTTTTTTACATGCATTGATTAATTGCAATTTACCCAGTAGTTTACTCAGGATCTAAGTTATCTATGCAAATGCAATTTATTTATCTATTTGTTCTTCTTACTATGCTAGGATCCGTTGGCTGATGTAGTGGCCAACTCCTTCATAATATTCAGCTATTTCCACAGGTGATGTCTTAGTTTTCTTGTTTTCATTTTAATAGTTATTACTAGGGCTTTAGCAACCCTAAGGATTTGGGATACTATTCCTAGTCTTGATCCTATCCATTATGTAATAAGATGTAAAAGTGGTTTAAAGTCCATAGGCCTTACCATAGCCTAAGCTCATGGTATGATTGTGACCCTCCATCCTAAGTGTGATGCTTTGGGGTTTGTAAGACATATGGTACCTACCATAATGTAAACCCTTCGTTGAAGAAATAATGCAAAGGTTATAGTTTATAAAGAAATTTTTCTTGGCATAATATAATGAGAATGTTATTACATGTCTATGCCATGGTTTTTACGATATAATATAGTTTGTTGTGTTAATGTTTTATCCCATGGTTTGAGCTTGATGTCGATACTTCGAAGGAAATGATTATGGGCCATGATAGCTCTGGCCATGAGTTAAAACTGGTACCTTGGTTGACTTAAATGTTTGTCCTGGCTGCGCGTTGACAACACAACCAAGATCTTGAGATGGATCGAGAGTGAATCTCAGCCTTACACCTGTATGGTGAGATTGCAAGGGTTTCATAATGTTTTTAATATGTATTTTTGGTTGTCGAAACCTTCATTAGTTGCATTTGGTTGTTTTGGACTATAACTGGCGAGAGTCAAAGATCTGATCTGTAAAAATGGATATGGCATTAGGGTTTTTGGTGTAGAGTTGTTACCATTGTTTTAATGGAAAAGTGCCCCTTTCGTGTTTCAAGGGTTTCCTGGATTTCACGACTTCTATGGCAGTGTGCAACAAGTTGTTCGTGCTTTCACGACTCTTCCAACAATTTGACCATGTACATTGCCAAGATTAATTGGTAAAAAAATCTTGAACTCTGTAAACCTCCTTTAGTGAATTTATTTGTTTAAAGCAAAAACTAATAATACATTTTCATTTTGTAGGGAGAGGAAGGATAAGGGTAACTCCAGAGGAGACGACCGTTGGCCCTCTCTACAACCTTCCAAGGTAAGACTATAATATTTATAGTACTTGTTTAAATATTTCCTTTTTGGTTATTTCAATGGTTCTGTCTGTAATTTGAAACCCTTGTAGGTGGAGGGCACTGGAGAGGGAGGAGATAGGGTCACCTCCTCCCAGGCCTACATTTTTAATTCCTTAGGTAATATAACCCAACCCTAACTCTATGCTCCCCTTTTCGAAAAGTGGTTTATAGCATACCGTGGCTTACAAAACTTATCTTGTATGTGTTGTTGTAGTTGCTTTAACCTAAGCATGGAGGAGCCGAGAGGAGAGGACTCTAACTTTGCATAAGATAAGTTTATTCGTTTAAATCCTATAGGGTTTGCCCTCTGCTTTACAAAGGATTTACAACCTTGTTGATTTGTGAGGGTTTTAGGTGTATTAGTTTACAATCCTATGCAGATTGTGATGACCTTGTGGGTGCCATCATGGATGGTCTTACCTCCATGTCACTGGTTTTGTGTTTAATCTCGTTCAGAGGATTCCATCCTTGATGGCCTTATGGCTGTGCTATGTTTTGTTGATAACGTTTTAGTTTAAAACTTACTCTGTAAATAATAATGATATTATTACTATTATTTCGAGGAAGCCCGTAAGAGATTTTTAATGTAGTTTATAAAGCTGTGTTATCTCTACTATATGTTGTGTTTGATTTTTGTTTATAATGGCTGTTAGCACCATTTCTGTTTAGCAGTTGAAAATGGGTAGTCCTCATAAGAAATAAGGTATGGTATGAATTTTTTTATGATATGACCAAAGGTATGCTGATAAGGTGCTTAAAGAATGATAAAAGGGGATAAATCTAAAGATTAAATACATATGTCCTAATAAAATATGGATTAAGATTTGTAAATAATCTTAAAATAGAAAATACACACCTGTGGTGTCATGTGGCAAGTTTTAATGGTGCAGATTTGCGGATGGAAATATCTACGGTTGACAATTAATCTATTACCAAGAGATGCACGAGATAAAGAATTTGGGAAACTAGTAGAATGGTTTAGAAGGGAACCTAGATATACAATCATGAAAGAGGTAAGATAAGATCTAAGACTGAGAATGATTCCGCTGGTGAAACTAGTGCAGAGAAATAAACTTTTTCAATCAGCAGAATTATTAAATCCCAACACAAATTGACGGTGAGGATTGATGCTTGAGGATATCAATGAATGGAAATGATTTCGCTGATAAGAGCTGCGTGGACTAATAAACTTTTTCAATCAACAGAATGTGTTAAAGTGCTCCCTAAATCAAAGGTGGATATTTAAGGATGGTGGGATATGCAGTCAAGGAATATTCTGCTATTGCAAGATGCATGGAGAGTGTTTGTGTCATAAATTGTTTCTAAGGCCAGAGAAACAAGCCAACACACACTCAAGATAAAATTCAATAAAACTAGGGTTTAGGGTTGTTTTGGTATGATTTAATGGTTGTAAGCTTTAGGAACTATCAGGGAATACATTCAGAAACCAAATAACAACTAAATCATAAACATAAGATGATAAAGATGCATGATATATCCAACAAGATCAACAGGAAACTATGTTGAGGTTCATACATAACAGACAAGCATTACCAGCAAATACACATTAACTAGCAATGAATATATCTATTAAGAAACTAAACAAGTTCAATAATGAAACCAACATAAAAAAAACTGAAGGGGAAAAGTCATATATATCTCATAATTTCATCAGCAAATGCTCATAAGAGTCACAATACTTAGCTCTGAACAAGTCTGAAGATACAAACAGTCTGCAAACCTCCTATAGCTCCCAAAAATCAGAACCTATTCAATGTCTTGCTAACCTCCCTAAATAGTGTTTCTTTACAAAATCAGTTGGGTCTAAAACCCTAACTGCCTCTATCAACTCGCTGAGGTAAAAGTAAAAAATACAAACTTACAAAATTACAAAATTTGCTAAAAATAGTAAATCACTAACATATGTGTTTATGAAAGATAACAAGTAACTAAATGAATAATTGGCTATAGGTCCTTGGCTGCTTCAGCCAAGAGAGCAATACCATCTAAAACCTGAGCTCTCCTTTTAGCCTTTTTCTGCTCCTGCTCCATGTTTTTTATCTTTTTGATCAGCTCCTCATTTCTCTGCTGCAGGTCCTGGACTGTCCTTTCCAATTCTGTGCAATGTATATCAGCAGCTCTTTTTCTTTTAAGAGCCTCCTTTGAGACTGCCGTGAGCTCCTGGAAATGATCATTTACATCTTGAAGATCCTCTCTCAACCTTATGTTAGCCATCATTAAGCCATCGTTGACCTCCTGCATGTAGCTCATTTGCTGCCTGTACTGTCTGACAGTCTTCTGCAAATTCTCCTTGTCTGTGTCAATGACCTTTTCTGTCATAGCTTCTTGTTCATCTGTGGGCCTCCAAGGTATGTTAAGCCTCTTGAAGAGATCTGCATCATCAATCAGCAGGTCTGCATGAATGTATTCAATGTTGGGATTTTTTTCACTTGTTGCTTCAACTGAAGGAGTTTCTTCTTTTAACTGTGGCTACTTTGAAAGATCACTTCTTATTTCAAAATATATTTCAGATAACTTAGGCACAGGATTGCTTGAATCTTCTAATGATTTTGATGAGCTTTTGACTTCTGCAGGATGCACATAAGAAGCTTTTGCAGCTGCTGGCTTTTTCTCTTTTCTGCTAACTTCCTTAATTTCTGGATTTTCATCAGGAGATACATCATCTAGTACAGTAATTTCATTTGTGTTTAACCTGGGATTTAGCAATTTTTTCATGTTCAGTCTTAGTTTGTTCCTTGACCTAGTTTTAGGTCTCCAGTATGATGTTGTTTCTCCCAGCATTTTCAGCTCCTTTCCCTGATGCTGGATGGCAGCGAATTCTACAACTTCAAGTTTATTTTTCTTTCTGCTAGGCTTCGTTGCTTTGCTACCTGAAGTAGGAATTTCTTTGCCAATTTCAACCTTGAGTTCTACTTTAGAAATGAGCTGCTCATCCTCCAATAAGTATCCTTCATCATCTGAGAGAACTGTAATTGGGCTTCTCTGTTGAGTTTGAATATCCTCCTTAGGTACAACAATCTCCTTTCTATCAATAGTTTTCTCTTCATGAGACTCCTCTGCAGGTGCCAAGTACTGTTCAGGTTGTTCTTTCTTATCTTCAAACAGTGAATACTTGCCTTTAAGTCTAGCAGCAAACAATTTAGGTTTTCTATCTTCCTCCACCTGCTATGATATCTTCTTAGATTTGACTTCTTCTTTATCCTCAAGCTTAGGCTTCAGACCTAATTTATTCATCATCACCTTACCTTTATCTGTTTGCCTCTTTGGCTGCTGTTCTTCCTGTTTGTCATGAAAACCTGACCAAAACAGAAAAAAGTCTCAAGTTTTACCCTCATTCTGCAACACAGCTCTGATGATTAACTTGATCAGTCCATGATGAAAAATTGACTGAGATGTATGGTCTTCATGCTGCTTAATCCTACTGGACATTTTCTGCAGGCTCTTCAAAAAGAAGAAAGGCAGGTTCATTTTTGAGACTCCCACCATATGTTGAAGGAATCTAAAGTGATACTTGAACACATATGCATACCTACCCTCACAAGTAACATAGCTTTGCAGTATCCTAATTGGCTCAACCCATTCTTTTCTGAAATTCTGAATAGGGATGCCTGTATTCCAGTCAGGAGTGACATTGGGTAATAGGTATCTTTGTGGTTCAAAGTCAAAAGGCAGCTTTTTGAACCATGGTTCACCTTCGTTCTTGATTCCAGTGGCTTCTGAAATTAGCTCTACTGTCAGCTTGAATTGAAGAGTATTAAAGGTGACTATGTCATTTTTATAACACTGTGCAAACCTGCAAGACACTTCAGCATTATATCCATCTAACCTCCTAAAGAAATCCATCCAACCTGCCTGTTGGAACAACTCAACACATCCAGGGATCTTCTCAATCCAAGCTATGTCAGTGGGCTCAGCCCTGTTCACCTTACCACTCTTACCACTCTTGCCCATTTTTTATGAACACCTGGAAAATGTATGTCTTCAGTAGATAATCTATGAACTGATTTCTGCTTCTCAAACCTCTTCACAGCTCCCTGCAAATTTCTGGACAGACCTGTTTATTTTTCAAAAAGCAAACTAATTCTTTCCAACAGGTGGAAGGATTCAAATCACCGAGGACCTCAATGCTCTTTTATCAGGCTTATGAGTAAGATTTAACCATCAATGAGACTGTCATAAAAAACAAAAGATTACTGCCCATCTTCAAAATGCACAATCAACCATGGTGTCTGAATGTTTTAGGTTACAGGCTGTTGAAACTCAACTAGGTATCATGTATAATATCCATTCAAATATGAGATTCTCCTTTAATACAAGTTGAGTTTAGTCACAGAAAACATAACTTAGATCAATTGAAAAATTCAGACTTTCAGTGTAACTGAGGACTGTTACTGAATGTAGCTGTTTCAATGACTTTCCACTTCCAGCATATATTTTCACCCCTGTGCATCAAAACCTACATCAATCTTCAAGCCTCAATTTTCTCACAGTTCAAACTTTGCAAATGTGATATAACAATCACTGGCTTCTCAGGTTAACTAGAGACTGTGGATGAGCAAAATAAAACATTCTGCAATATGCTTCCTGTAGCCTTAGTATCGAAAATGACACTAGGTCTGCCAACAATCCCAATCATTCAACTCATTTATCCTACTGTGTATAAGTATCAGAGCTTTTTATGCAATTTGAGTGCTAAAATATACACAGTTTTCAACCCATACTGTTTTGAATCTCCTTAACTGAACAATTTCGAGCATAGAACCATGTTTCAGTCTTCCATTCAACAGAACCTCTCAGAATGGTTCAGGAAGCTGTTTCTTGGGTTAAAATTTCATTTAGGAGCACATTTTAACCTCTCCATCAATCATTTTTTCTTGAACCACTCCCACCGAAAAATCCCTAAACTTTCAATTTCAGGGGTTTATCGTGAAATACTTGCTAACTGATCGACTGCAGTGGTTTAAACTCACGTCCTGAGCTGTCAAATGCTTCTCCTAGAATGTACAGATGTCCCTCAATGATCAATTTGACTGCAAATAGTGGAATTGAAAAGCCCTAATTTCCCATTAGCCTTCATAACCTTGCCTCTGTTCTGCAGCGACACAATTTGGTTTTTTAGGGGGTTATGGTTACCCCACGAACTCCTTCGCCTTTAATCAGAGCATGTAATGACAAATCATTGCCACATTAGACTGAATTTCACTGCTAACTATCAAACCAAACCGCCTTAAGAGTAATGATAGCCATGATTTGCTTCACGACCTAGGAACACTTGGAAACATGATAACTCTGTAGCTCACACGTAGCAAACCACTCATAACATGGGATTAGTCATTCCTCATTTGAAATCCTAACAAAAATTTGCTAGAAAATTGGAAATAATGAAGGCCGCGATATTCTTGTAGCGCGTCTTCATTATTTTTTAACCCCAGCGCTACAAGAATAAATCTAGTGCTATTTTCTCGCTGTTTTTCAGCTTTTTGACATTTTGTGTACATTTTAAAAGTTGTCTTGAACTATGACCATGCAGGACCATGCTCAAAATGCTATTTGTGACCACATCATTCGATAATATGACCCCTTTAAAAAAAAAAAAAAAAAACTTTCAAGACCTAAGGGAGTAAAAACAAAGTAACTCTAAAGGCAAAAAACTTAAAAAATTAAAGTCAATACCTAAAAACTCCTATGGTAATTGAAAATATAAAGTCAAAGAAATAAGAAAACTTGATCAAAAAGGTAATCAAACATGAAAAGGTAAGGACCAAATTCTTGACATAACAGAGAGAATCACGGGGAGGCTCAGCGGAATATGTTAAAGGATGGAATCAATCAACGGTTGAGATTGGGATTGATCAAGATTGAGGGTTGAGAAATTCCATTGGGAAAATAAACATGCTAGATGTACAGTTGGAGTTGAGCGGAATTTGTAAAGGGTGGAATTGATCAATGTACATGATTTAGGGGGAATAAGAACAAGGGGCTGTAAAGGATTCACTGATAAAAGATGCATACCATTTTACATTCAAGATGGACAGGGGAAAATTGAGGAGAGGATCTACGATGACAAGCAAAGGGCTAATTGATCTACGGTGGTGAAGAGATATGCTGTTACGAAGTGTGAGGAAGATAAAGATAGGTAAGGAAACATGATTAGAGATGCAAGGTTAACCAACGATTGAAATCAATGGTTCATGATTTAAAAAAAAGAGAATAGATCTATGTATAAAGGAGGATTTACCTGGGAAAGTTACATGAAAATTAATGGAGGATTCCATTATATAAAGTAGTATAAAAGGTAAATCATGTGGATGAAAACTATTGGTCTTTTGTATATTGGAAGAAGAAAGCTCTATTTGTGTGGACGAAGCCAGCTCAAAAATATTCTCATCCACTCGTCAGTTTACCAGGTAGGAAACTTTTTACATGCCCAAAAAGTATTTAAGTATGGACAGTGGAGGGGAAATAGAATTTCAAGCCTTAGAATTCCAGAAAATTGAAGAGGTATTGGAAGACTGGGATAATGAGGTTTTTGACACTTTGCTTTCCTTTGGCTCCATTAACCAGTTAAAAACCAGGGTAAAAACATTTGAAGACCAGAGTATAGACTTACATGGTGTTTGTAGTCCCATTTTTTATTTTTTGGAACAAACCCTAAATTTTCCATATTTTGTTGAGTGGTGTGCATCGAACTATTCTTCTTCTGAAAGAGTGGTTATGAACTCAACCAAAACCAAAATTTTGTGTCCTTTTAATGGGTTAGTTGTCTGAGATTCCCTTGCAGTTCCTCCTACCTTCACCCAAAACCACGAAGAGTTCATTGAAGAAAACCTAATTCAGTCTTTCTAGGAAGCAACTCTTGAGCATACGCAATCCTTTTTCACTACGTGTTTTAGGCCAGATATGTCCCTACCAAATCAGTCCTTCCCTGTAGATACCAACCTTTTCAATGAAGAAACTAAATTGCTATTTCATTGATGAGCCAATTTTTAGGTCTGGATACTGATAGGTATGTCACCAAGCTGCTAATGAGTCTTTTGTTCAAAATTAGCAATTAGCATAGGTCAGACTAAGTCATAGGTTTCCCAGTCAGTTTGTCTTAAATTTGATGAATTCCTAGCCGAGAGTATTCATTCTCAGCTAGTGAATTTCCATAGTACAAAGCACTTCAGGTTTCAATCTTATTTAGTTAGGATATTTATATTCTTTAATGAGGAGAATCTACAATTATTGGAGATGGTTTTAACAGAGGAAATCAACATAAAATTATTCAAATATATGAACTTCTAAATGGTAGTAGAGGTTTATGAAGTATTTTTCTAAACCAAATTACCTAGGGTGTTACCAATCATGAAGGAAGCTTTACAGTTTGCACCAGACAAAAAGATAGGTGATTGGTTCTTAATGGAGGAGCATACAATTATTAGGGTATATAGATTCACTCATGAGCTTTATATTTTACCTGCATTCCTCACTCCAAGGATTTTGGCATTGGAATTGGTGAGACACAAGCTAATAGTTGAGAATGAGCATTTCATAAGATTTAGGAAGGCTTCAGAGATTAAATTCCCTTAGGTGATTGGACCTTTCATCATTAAGAGAAAATATGCATTTCCTATGATAGAAATCTTGCTTAAAGAGATGGGATTTCAAACAACCACTACAATACATTATGATCCCCATCATATCATCTCCATAAGAAAACATGTAAACAAGAACAAGCGTTTTGAACATCAATAGGTTGAAGGCTTAGCTGAGTAAGCAAACTGGTCATATTATCCATTACTAGTGCAAAATGAATAGGATATGCAACAAGATTCTACATCATCAGTACAAGATATTAGTATGATAAAGCAAGATCCACTGGCTATAATTTCAACACCAGAGGTAATTGCCCCTATTTCTAGTCATTCAGAAATGACTAATAAAATAACCTTTTTGGATGCCATGGAAACATAATAGGAAGATATTTCAGAAACATAAAAAAGGTAGAAGGTTGAAGTTGAAGGAAAGTTGGTAGAAGTAACAAAGACTGAGGGAAAGAAGAAACAAATGAAATTAAAAGGTCCAGCATTTGAAATAAAAGAATATGTTTTTTTTCCAAGAATCCTGAAGGGTCTACTGATAAATTTAAAACTAGGGCTAGATTATTTGACAAGTATAGAGATAACAAAGAAGTATCAATGAACAAGTATCTAAAATTGTATGCTAATGTAAGGAAGATACTGAGAAAATATGTCTCTTTTGTCATTGTTAGGGATATTGCTCAAAATACCTTAAACTTAGTCTTAGATACTAAGAACAAGGTGACAGAGATGAGGATGAATTTAGAAAACATTGTCGTTCCAGACATGATTCACTTACATAAACAAACTAGAGAAGTCATCTATAATGATTTTCTAAAGGTTACTTTGAAGGCATCTAGGCTGCAATCCACTAGGACAAAGATTGAAAATCAATTAAGACAGGAAAAGGTGGAGAATAAAGCACATCAACAACAAATCAAGAAGCTCTAGGGAGGTTTGTTGAACGCTGATAGCAAGACAAATAAGGGAGAAGCTACTCAGAAGTTGCTTGCAGAAAAAGAAAGAACAATCCAATTTTTGAAGAAAAAGCTAAAAAATCCCTACTAAACAACTTATTTAGGCTTCAGAGCTAACTGAGCTAGAAAAACAAAGAGAGACATTGAACAATGAGTTAAATGGTCGCAAAGCTAAGATTTTGAAATTGGTTGAGGAGAAAAAATATGGGAAAAAGAGAAATTGCTTTTGATAGAGAATGAAAAGGTTCTTAAACAAAAACAATATGTTTTGGAGAAGGAAATAGAAGAGAGAAAGAAATATCCTAAGGTACAGATAATTCCTCCAGCTGCATAGACAAATGAAGAATCAATCGTGCAATTCATGTCTCAGGTGATTTTAAGAGATTTAGAAATTTTTGGGCTTAAGAATAAAAACAAAAACTTGGAAAATGCAACTTTAAAGGAGGAGGAGGAAAGGAAAGTCATGGAAAATAAGTACAAATACCTCCTAGATAAGAATGATAAATTGGTGAAACAATTGACTGGGCAATTTCCAGTACAAGGAGCAAAACATATCATTTGGGATATGATTATAACAGAAGTCGGGAATCTTAGGCCTTATTTAAATTACATCCCAGATAAGGAAATTGTCATACAGGATACTAAACAAAGATGTATAGCATTGAAAGAGGTTTTAAATAATAAGCCTATAGATACAACAAATAATACAGTCAGTTTCTTAAATGGTTTGTTAGATCATGACTTGAAGACAATGGGTATCAGAGATAGAATTTTAGTAATTACTTGGGCAAGAAAAGTAGTTGGAAGCATCAACATTTGGACACAGTGCAATCTAAAATAAACATCATGCAACATCAGGTTAAAATGTTCATCAAGTTATTTACACCATTGTTTAAAATGGGTTTACTTTTTTTTTGTTTTTTTCTAGGAAGAAAATGGTAAAATTTTTATCTCAGGTGTAATATCATGCTCAATTAGTCAAATGTAGGTTGGATCACAATAAGTTTGAGGACATGCAACAATATTTATCTGGAAAAACCATAGTTAAAAAATTATATGAGGATTTTGAAATAATTAATACTTTCATAGATACTTGTGCTCAACTACCACCAATTTCCTACATGTACCATGTGGAATTGAGGGTACTTGCGAAGGAAATGTCCAGCTTGGAACTACCAACTGTTGATCAGTTAAGACAATTGAGAAATTTGGAAATACCAAGTACATGTTGCGCCAATGAAGAAATTTTGAGGACTGGTTTAGTTAAATTTTGTAATTTATTTCTGAGCATTAAGTTAGTTAGGGAGCAATGTGACAGATGTAACAAGGCAGTTATTTTGCCTATTTTTAGTATAGAGGTAGTTATCAACTCATGGAGCATGTTTTTTGTATTTAAGCAACATTTTGAGATGTAATAAGGGTTGGAACCCATGAGAGAAATTTATATTGTAACTAAGATCAAAAGATTAATAAAATTTCAGAGCCAAGCAGGCATTTTCACATAGATTCTTGTGTTATTCTCTTTGCAATCTGTACTTTCCCTTTCTTATATGTGCATGTGTTTCATGTTAATATTTCATTCTGTCATCCGTTTCATACTTGAATGAGTTTATAGTGTGTTGGAATTCATACTCATATGCTCTGGTCCATTACTTTCAAGTATTCATAAAACTGTTATTCTAACATTAATATTGGATTCATCCTTGTTAGATGCCCATATTAATGGAATGTTCCTAAATTCTTCTTTATCACCAGACAATTAACTTTTTGACTGTGAAGAAGTATCTACCCTACCTCTGTTAAAATTCCCTTGCAATTGCACTGTTAATGTTTGTTATCATATATGACTCCATGCCCAATGAACATCTGTTTCAGCCACATACATTTTTAAATTTTATTTCTTTTGCAAATATTTTATTCCCATGAGTTAAATTATTGAGAGATACCTCTCTAGAAAGAAAGAATCCAACTTTCTTCATAAATATTGGTTTTGTGGTTACCTTGGGATCACCCTTTCACAACCAGGGGTAAGTGAGAGTTCAAATATTTCGTGGGAGGAATGTCATTGTTATTCAAGAAGACAAAATTTTTGTGGGCAAACATAAGTCCTTGCATTTGAGGTCGATTGTGATTTTTCCTTGGCGAATCCACATTCATTTTCAAGAGGGTATTCAAAGAAGACATCCTGGATTTCAAGAGACTGCATACAAGAGGTAACCTTTTTCTGAAATCTTATATAGTGTGGAAAATCCAGAAATTTTGATTAGGCCTAGACGTGGTAAAGAACAAGTAGGTACTTCTCAAGTTGAAAGGTCATATTATCAAAATCAAGAAGAGTTTTTAATTTTTCAAGATTTAGAATTGGAAACAAATTTTGAAAGGTCTCTGTTAAGATCAAAATCATAATTAGATTTGAAACAAACTGAACTCAATCCAAACAGACTTCAATTATATTTGTTAGACTCACTTTGGAATAATCTCCAAAATACTGTAACTATTGAAGAAAATAAACCTCTAATCCAGACTTACAAGCCTCATATTACAAGCCTTGTTCAAATTCCTCCTAATGTCCAAAACCCTCCTAGATCCATGGCTACTAGATTTTCTGCTTTGGATTTTCCTGCCGTGTTACATGATTTACCCCAAACTTATGCACAAAGAATTTCATTGTTTGATGGAGAGGGGAAATTTACAACTAGACAACACATGGATAGGTTTGAGGATTTTATTGATTTAGAAAAAGTTGATTATGATGATGCTAAGATGAGACTCTTTGCACAAAGTCTGTCTGGTGAGGCCAAAAGGTGGTTTAAAGATCTTCCTGCAAGATCTATTCTTACTGTTGAGGCTTTCCAAAATATTTTTTCTGGATAGGTGGGAAGATAAAAAGAGTCCCTTACAGGTTCTTTCTTAGTACAATAATTTAAAGAAAGGAAATTTTGAGTCAGTGCATGAATTCTCTGGCAGATTCATGAGGGTTTATAATTCTATACCATCCGGTACTAAAACCTTGGTAGGATATGCTAAAGTACATTATGTAGATGAATTTGACAATGAATTTGATTTATTACTGAGAGAGATAGAGAAAATATGCAAATCTTCCTGCAATGTTTAAAGATTCCTTGGAGGTGGAATCCAATTTTATGGCTTTAGGGAAAATGAAACAGAGAGTGGAAGTAGATAGAAGGAAAATTAGAGAAGAAAACCAACCTTATACTTCCTCTTCTTCAAGTGAAGCCAAATTTGACATAATGATGAAAACGATGGAGAGGTTAAGGGACAGGTTGGCACTAGATAACAGACCACCAAATAGGGAGCATACCGAGCCACAAATCAGAAATCCAAACTTCAGAAGACCTCCTCCTCCTCCTCAAATTAGGTAGAGATACCAAAGGAATCCAATAAATCCTAAAGATCAGTAGATGAGACCTCCATTTCCCGAAAATTATGTTGATGAGGAGGAATAAAATGACCCAATGAATAATCAGATAAATCATTTTGATGATTTTGTCTATGTAATCTATCTTACCGAAGAGAAGCATAATATGTTTGCTCAAGAGGATGATTATAATACACAAGAGGTAGAATCAGAACAATATCAAAGAGGATATCAGAATGCAACTGATGATTTTCAGAAAATAAAATAAAATTGAGAAGTAGAGATGTAGTCATTAATAAAGGAAGGCCCAATTCAAATTAGCCTTCCAATAGTCAACAAAATCTAGAAAAAAACCAGAAAAACAAACAGATAAGCAAAAATTAAATGTTGTACATAAAGTTTTAGATAATAAAATAGAAATGTCAAAAGAAATTAGACATCAAGTACCAGTTGATGTTGATAGAATAGTTTCTTCTTTCAATTTACAATCCGAAATGTCCAAAACAAATATTTACATCCCATTCAATGAGTTGTTGAGGAATAATGAGTATAGAGAGAAGATAATCAGGATGGTAAAAAATGGGGGAGATTGTCAGCCAGATAGCTTAGAGTTAACAGATGATGCTCCCACCATTATTCTTGTGCCTAGAATTGAAGATACATTTGAAGAGGATGCCCCACCTTTCTATGTTATGGACATGGTAGTGGCAGACATCCCTCCCTTTCTATGTTTACCTTGTGCAAATCCCAACTAAGAGTATTGTTATGGACGTGGTAGTGGCAGACATCCCTCCCAAATTTGGTATGCTATTGTAAATATCATGGGCTTAAAAAATTAAAGGAACATTACAAATGGATATGTATTATGCAACCATTCCTTTGTTTGGCGGTCACAGGAGATTGTATAGAGAAAAGAGGTCAGCATATGTGGTTAGTAGCCAAGACAAACTTGCTAACCATCCCATATATGTTGTATATACCAATTTGGGATCTTACATAATTTTCAATGACTCTCATGCTGATCTAGAAATACGTATAGTCATTGACGTAAAAGAGGACAAATATTTTTCCAAAAGACATGAAGCATTAGAGCAAAAGTAGAATGAGGAAGGATTATGGACAGTGTATTTTGATGGGTCCATTAGTAAAGAAGGGGTTGGTGCTGGTATTTGGATAATTTCTCCAAATAGGGATTGTTAACAACCCTACTTAGCAGAGGCTCGAAAAGATCATAGTGAAGAAGAGGTAATGGTCGTTTGTAATACTTTGGTTAAAATTTTATGGTATGGAAGTATGGCAAGAGGTGAAAAAAATTGAGTTATCAAAGGATCTAATGGTGCGAAGCGAAAAGATGGAGATCGACGGTTTATATTGTGTCTGCTCTCTAAAAATGCGAGAAGGATAAGTACATCCGGGTGTTTGATGTAATATAGAGATCAATGATCATCGATCTAGCTTGATGAGATCTACGGTCTTTGTGAACCCCGCCTTGTGAACCTACACGTTTGATAAAACAAAGGAACCTGGCGGAATTGGGTACGTGTCGCTTGATTTGACAGTGGGGAAATAAAGGAAAATTACATCGACGATCATGGATGAATCTGGAATGGGAACTTGCATGTTTTATAAGACGAGGACGCTCGGCGGAATTAGGTACGTGTCGCTTGATTCGATGGCTAAAAAACAAAGGAAAAATAGATCGACGGTTGCTGATTTATCCGGAGCGAAAATTTGCGCGGTAGTTGGATGTAAAGGGTGGTAGTGGAATAGAAACCACTGTAAACGTGTTCAATCGTGGTGCATTCCGGAGGCAAAAATGGTTTGGTGGAAACCGCCAAAGGGAGCCTCCAGAGTGGGGTCCTATAAAAGCAAAGTTGACTTGTTCGATGATTATTTTATTAGCGCTGGACAATTGAAAGGGACCTGCGTGCTCATCAACCTTTAATTGTCAATTTCAAACACACACAGCCACAGTAACAGGTAAGGCTCAAATTCCCATAATTCATCTATCTGGTTACCATTATCGACTGAATTATGGACCAAGGAAAGGAATTGCAAGGGTCTGGTTGTATTTTAGATGATAGGGAAGACTATCTGGTTGATAGGGACAGAGGAGTGTGAGACCCTTTCCTGTCCATAGGAAGTGTATCAGTCAGTAAAGAGAGGTTGTGGCAATATAATTCACAGGGCAATGATGTCTTAAACGTCTGTAAATCCTTTTTATATTATTTTGCTGTCGAACAAAGTCTGCATTTTCCTGAGTTCACAGAATGGTTCACGGTTAATTATTCCCCTTCTTAGAGAGTCATTGTGAGTCAGTCTACGTCTCGGATACTCTGTAAAATTAATTCCAAATTCATCCGTGAAAACCTAAACTTGCCCGATATTTACCCTGACAGTCGTGAACCTGTAAATGAGTCCATTTTTGCTGAATTGTACAAAAGTTGTGGAACTGAAGTTCGCTGCAAATTCTTGTCCAGCATTTTGAAAGAGGGTCAATCATTAGATGGTATTTTCCTCCCTTACCATGTTCATATTTTCAAAGATGAAGTTCAATTGGTGGTATCCTTAGTATGTCAAATCTTGGGTCTTGACGATGATTGTCACGTAAATGAAGTCATCCTGGGTTTTTTGTTAAAAATAAGTTCATTAACTTCTGAGTCTCAATTGGTTCCTGTATTCAGTCTAGATGAGTACTTGGCAGAAGCGATACATCTTCAATTAAGTGAATTCCCAAAGGTCAGGTTCTTTAAATTTCAAACTTGTTGAACATGTTGATATGTTCAAACGTCACTGAATTACAGTTTTTGAGTACCATATTCTCTTTGGATTTTCCCAAGAAAATAAACATGTTTGAATTCACGAATTCAATCATGTTAGAAATATATAAAATGTTGTTCGATGAAGTGTTTCCCCATGTGTTAGAAGAGATGAAATGCCTGATGCAGTCCTCGCCTGAGGATCGAGTCGAAGACTGGTTCCTGTATAAAGATTCCACTGTTTTGAGGATATATGGATTTACTGGGGAACCTTATAGGTTACCCGCTTTCCTTACTCTGAGAATTTTTGCATTATAATTCATGAGGCAAAGGTTGCACTTAGAGGTAGAACATTTTGGAGCCTTTAAGAAATCTTCAAATATCAAATTCCCTCTCAAGGTTGGCTCTTTTATTTTCAAACATAAAGGTGGCCTGGTGTTTATTGAAAAGCTGTTGGGGAGCATGGAATTTAAAAAAGAGCCAAGGGCAACTTATGATCCCCACCATATAATTTCCCTGAGGAAGCAGGCAAACAAAAACAAGCCGTTTGACCACCAGTTTATTGAAGGTTTGAATGAAACAGCCAATCTGTTGCAGTTTATGGAGACTCCAAGGTCTGATGAAGATGCAAGTACTTTACCAGTTGCAGTATCCCAAGTGATAGAGAGTCCTAATATTGTAATTAAAAGAAGTATTTCTAACGTCAAAAGCATGGAAGTGAATGAAGATGGGTCACACAAAAAAGCCAAATTGTTTCAAGTTGGTGGAGTTTTAAGTGAAAAGATTTCTGATGATTTCAAGAGAGTTGCTTTAGTCCCAACAAAATCTGTACAAGTAAATCAATTTTCTTTTAGAGGTGCGGATAATTCAGAATCAAGTCCAATTTTCAAATCCAAGTAGGAACTCATGGCCAGTTATGTGGAAAAACGAAAGCAGTCTCTGGAAGAGACAAGGAATTTACTCCCGTGGGTAAGGAGTTTAAACAATCCAAAAACCTCCTTGATTTCTGCCAGGGATGTAGAAAGAAATACCTTCAAATTGGCCATGGTAAATGATAAAAAGATGTCAGAGATGGAAGTAAGGTTGGACAAGATTAGTGTACCTGACAAGATACAGCTACATAAGCAAACAAGTGACATTATTTATTCAGATCTATTACAAGCTATGATGAGAATCAATAAGCTACAAATTTTGGTAGATAAGTTAGAGGTTCAGTTAAAACATGAAAAAGTTGAAAATAAGGCCAATGCCATTCAAATTAAAAAGCTACAAGAAGATATTATCAGTTCAGGGAATGAAAGAGATAACACCCAAGCAATCAGAAGAATGCTGGAAGAAAAGGACAACACCCTCCAAGTCTTGAAGAAAAAATTGAAGATCCCAAGCACTGAGCATGTTCAATCATCTGAATTATTAGCATTGCAAGAAGAGAAAGACAAGATCCACCAGGAGATGATGGAACACAAAGGAAGAGCTGTTAAATTACAAGAGGAAAAAGACAAGTTGGAAACTGAACGGACTGAGCTGATATCTCAAATCTCCTTGCTGAAAAAGGGACAAAATGATGAAAAGGAGATCATGGAGGAATTGATGAGTCAGACTCCCACTGATGAGGACCTGTTTATTGTAAATATTGAGAAACAATTAAATGATTTTTTTGTAGGTGATTTGTTAGTACCTATGTCCCAGGTAAGCCTAAAGGATGAAGAAATAAAAGAGTTAAAGGTAGAAAATGAAAAGATCAAGTCCGAGTTAGCCAAAGTAAGTCAGAATAAAAATAAAATATTGCAAGACAGAAATCAGCTACAAAAGAAATTTAATGAGATAAAGGAAAGAAACATCGGAAAGGGTCCTCTCCAGGGGGAGAAGCACATAATTTGGGACACCTTATCTGTAGAAATTACTAAATTTAGGCACTATTTAAACTTCATTGATGATCAAAGTATATTGATCAATCTGGCCAATCAAAGACTGAAATTAGTAAATGAACCTATGGAGAGGAAACCCCTTGCCACAGCTCAAAACGCATTAAATTTCTTGAATTCATTAACTTATCAAAAGTTACATGATATAGGAGTAAATGACAGAATAGCAATGGTATTATGGGCCAAAAATTTTATCCATCAGCATCATTTGATGAAGGAAGTCCAGGACAAAGCTGATGAAATGGTTTCACAGGTTAATAATTTCAAGCAATCTTTCAAAGAGCTATTTGAAGACGGCCTGCCTTCCTTTTGGGATGAAGAGGGATGGATGTTTTCTCAAGAACACTATCACAGCTTGTTAGTTCAAAGCCGCATGGACCATTCCAAATTTGATGATTTGGAAAAGGGCCTAACAGGGAAAGTCATTGTGGATAAGTTGATAAGCTGACAAAAGTTCCTGATTATCAGGGGTGGATTGCCCAAGGTGTCATATGAAGCTTACATGGAGCTGGAGGTGTCAATTCGAGAGATGATGGAATATGATACTCCAAGCGCAGAGCAATGGAGGGCTATAGAAAGATTTGGAAAGACAAAATATATCCTTCACTCATGAAGACAGGTGTTACGCGCTAAGGAGCTGCTTGGACAAAGACATGTTATCAAGTTGATTTTAATTTAATGATCTGTTAGGATTGAAGCTGTAGTTTATTCCTAGAAGTTAGGAATTTAGTTATAAGACTTTAATTAATCCGGTCATTCAGTTATGAATCTTCTTGGAAGATGAATAATTTTATGTATATATTTGCATCTATTTTATTTGATGGGGTTGGGAACCCATCGTGTTGTTGAATGTTTCTTTGAGAGCATATATTTTTATAGCAGAGCGAATGCATAAGAATTATCATAGATTCTTGTATCGTTTACATTATAGTCCGTATTTCTCTCCTTATGTGATTGTGTTTTCCTGTGTAACGCTCCATTCTGTTTTCTTCATATCTGAAACACAGTGTTGAATGGTTAGAATTCATAATGTTTATGCTCTGATCATTGCTTCAGATATTTTATACATTCTTCTTCTAAATTTAATAGAGAACTCATCTTTGATGCTCTGTATTAATGGGCTGTTCATCGTCTCTTCTGTTTCACCTGAACTAAATGAATGACTGTGATGAAATGGTTATCTTGCCTTTGATAAATCTCATGTGTATGTCTTTGTGATATCTTTATATGTATGTGACTCCGTTTCCCTATGGTTATGTGTTGTTTCAACCATTTTTACAATCTTTGAGTGTTGATATATATTTGGCCTTGTTAAATCTATATTGAGAGATCTCTCTCCAGAAAGAAAAGCCAGTTTCTTTCTAAAAGTGGTTTTTGCTGTTACCTTGGGATTTACTTCTCACAACCTGGGTATATTTTGAGTGCTAATAGGGATTTCAAAGTATATTCTTATAAGTTGAAATTTGAATGCACTAATAATGTAACAGAGTATGAGGCTTTGTTATCAGGACTGATTTCTTTAAAATATTTGAAAGCTAAAAGAATAGATGTTTTTGCGGATTCTGAGCTAGTAGTGAATCAAGTGAATGACAATTACCAAACCAAACATCCTAGAATGAGGGCCTATAGAAATGAAGCATGGGATATGTTGGGAAATTTCTTTACAGAATACAAAGTCAGAGTAATTCCTAGAAAATAAAATCAAGTAGTTGATTCTCTGGCCACTACTGCTTGAAATTTCAAAGTTCCCATTTATTCAAAGAAAAAATATCAATAGAAATTGTAAATAGACCTTCTATCCATGATAACTCCAAATATTGGCAAGTATTTGAAGATGACCTACATATTAAAATATTTTTAGAGTTATCAGATGAATTTGTAAATACACATATTGACATAAAGGACCAAATTTAGAAGACTTTCAAGATAATGTATAGTTTGCAAATGAAGAAGTTGAACAAAAAAAGTTAAAGAACATGATTGGAGGAAAATATACAATTTCGTTGAAAAAGAAATTACATTCCAAAGGTTCTTATTCCTCTAGAGAAACTATTTGATCAAAATGATGTTACTAAAGATCCGAAGGTTCGAGCCAATGAAAATGATATTGAAGATAAGAATATAGGGACCGAAGATTCACCCAAGATTGTAAAGTTGTCAAGAAAATTTCCTATAGTAGAAAAAGAAAAATATATTAACCCGATGAAGAATTATACTGATGTGTTTTCTTGGAGTTATGAAGACTTGAAGGAATATGATACCTCCATCATACACCACACTATTCCTATCATACTTGGAGATAAACCATTCAGACAGAAATTAAGGAGAATAAATCCCATGCTTTCTCTTTTGATTGAAAAAGAAGTAAAAAAGTTATTTAATGCAAAGATCATTGTGACTCTCATATTTTCCAAATGGGTAGCTAATTTAGTACATGTCAGAAAAGATAATGGGAAAATCAGGTTATGTGTAGATTTCAGAAATTTAAATAAAGTGTCACTGAAGGACAACTATCCTTTGCCCAAAATGGATAGCATTCTGTAGAAAGTTGTAGGAGCTGAAAGAATTTCTACCATGGATGGTTTTTCTGGATACAACTAGATAAAGGTTCTTCGCGAGGACCAGGAAAAGACAAATTTTATTACACCTTGGGGAACTTTCATGTATGCTAAAATTCCTTTTGGATTAATAAATGTAGGAGCTACTTTCCAAAGAGCCATGGACATAGATTTTTCTGAGGAGAAGGATAAGTTTGTGGTAATTTATATGGATGAAATTAAAATATATTCTAAATATGACAGGGACCATATAAAACATTTGTAAAGGGTATTTTTAAAGTGCAGAAGGTATGTTATTTCTCTTAACCCCCAAAAATCAAAATGTTCTATGAAAGAGGGAAAATTATTGGGTCACATTATTTTGAAGGATGGGATTAGAATTGACCCAGAAAGAGTGAATGCTATTAAGAAGGTAGAGGAACCCAGGAACAAGAATTAGGTACAATCATTCATTGGAAAGGTAAATTTATTGAGAAGGTTTATCCCCTATTTTGCAGAGATAGTGAGGAATGTCACAAACATGCTGAAAAAGGGCAGTGAAATTAAATGGACCGCATATGCTAGGCAATCTTTTAAGCATATAGAAAATGAAATCATAGAGGCCCCAATTTTAGTAAGTCCTGATTTTTCTAAAGATTTCTTGATTTTCTCTTATGCTTCTGAACATACAATTGCTGGAGTCTTGTTGCAGAAGAATCAACAAAATGTTGAACAACCCATTTCTTTCTTTAGCAAGGTGTTGAGAGACGGGTAGTTGAAATATGATATCATGGAAAAACAAGATTATGCCTTAGTGAAGTCTTTAAAATATTTCAGAGTATACATTTTACATTCCCACATTATAGAATATGTACCCAACAATGCGGTAAAGAACATTCTTACCCAACCTGACCTAGAAGAAAAAAGAGCAAAGTGGATAACAGTTTTGTTAGAATATGATTTGTAGATCAGACCTATAAAACTGGTGAAAGGCCAAGGACTCGGAAAGATGGTGACTTATTCAAATTGTGAATCTTTATAGATGAATTTATTATCTAATCATTCAAATGAGTTGGACTCAGGATTGCAGGTATTAATAGATTTTTCTTTATCTCCATGGTACAATGATATCATCTATGTTTTGTAGAACTTATAGGCACCTCCAATATTGAGAAAAACTAGGGCCAAGTCTGTTACACACACACTAGTACATGTGCATATTTTTCCCACGGAAAATCATTACTATTGCAACACTTGTGCGTTGCTATAGCGATGAACATGACCCCTTTTTTTGTAGCAAAAATTTCATCGCTGTAGTAACACTTTCCATGATTTGTTGCTATAGCGACACAAAAGACATGAAACTTGTGGGATTTTAAAAAACAAGATGTGTCACTATAGCGATGCAGATATTTCACTCTTGCGATGAAACGATGTCGCTATTTGCGACGATGGGTCGTCACTATTGCGACGCAATGGATTTTATAGCGACAAAGTTTATGAACTTTTACGATGGTTGGTTCCGTCGCTATTGCGACGAAGTTGCTCTTACATCGACAGAAAATTGGAACTTTTACGATGATGGGGCACGTTGCTATTGTGATGATGGTGTGTAAAAGCCTCCGATGAGCTTTCTATACTAGCGGCTGAAATTTCATCGCTAGTATAACAAGCCCGTTGGAGGCTTGTACACACCATCGTCGCAATATCGACGACCCTGTAATTTTTATTATTTTTATTTTTTATGTTGAACCCAAGGAGACCTATCCAAAATTCCTATGATAACTCTTATTAATTAGCTTGCTTTCAAAATTTTGATAAAATGTTGATGTGACAATTTTGATGCTTGGATTTGAAGTCTTCAAACCAATTTCTGGACATAGAAGAATATGCCAAATTATAAAAAAACATGATTATAGAAGTTCATATTAGTATTCAATCTCACATATGGTCAGAGTGCCATATTCTCCTTATTATTATAGGTCATCCTGCCATCCAACTGTGGGACTAGTTCAAAGCAATAATTTGGTAGAGATTTTATCCCCTAAGCATAAAGTAGTTCTATTGAAGCATTGACTGCATCTTAGGTAGATCAGTACTGGATGGAAAATTTGATAATATATTGAATAGTTTGACAAGCTTGATAATAAATTAGAGGTTCCTGATAAGAGTGTTAAGCTTTAATTTAGTGGATGATTATTTACCTATCTTCAAAAGAAAATGGATCTTCTTAATATTGCTTCCTTGGAGTAAATATTTCAGTTTTCCTTGAAGATTGAGGCAAAGTTACTATAGTATCCTTTGAATAATACATTACCTTCTTCTATGTTCTCCTTACCCAACTTGAAAGAATGAATAGAAGAATGGAAAAATGGAAAATGGTACCAACCCAAGCCTTGGGACAATGTAAATACTGTCAATATCATAGAAGTTATGGTCATTTCATTTAAGAGTGTCTCAAGAAAAATACCATGCAGGGGAAGACTTTTATCGTGGAACAGAAATTAGAGATCAGATAAGAAGGGCGATTTTAGTTTGTAATCCTATCATCTCTACTCAATTTGTTCTTGTGACCACAGACTGTTCTTCCATAAATAGAGAAGTGATTTGGACTAGAATGTTCAGAGAGTTATGGTCATTTTAGTAAATACTATCTCAAGAAAAAGGCCAACAAAGCAAAGATTTGGATCATGGAACAACAATTTCAAAATAGAGAGGTCTCACGACTGTTGTTCTGATTTCAGTAGAGAACCCTTTTCCACTTGTAATTATGAGATTAAAGATCGATTGGTTCAGTTAATTATAGGTAATAGACAATGATAGTCAAAATTATCTCATTTGTTAAATCTTTTTTAGTCTCTCAAATTTCCTACACATGCACATTCATTTCCTTGTCACATTTTCTGGGTCAGTATTGGTGGTCTGCCTCATTTTATCGGATTTTGTCACAACATTTTACTTTTGGGCCTTTTATTGGCACTATTGAATACAATGTTACACGGTTATTGTGATTTGCTCATTGGTACATCATAAAATATAATTGCAGGTTATATATGATGTCTATCACAAAAGTTATAATCTGTGGAAAGATAATAAGGTATTTAAATTGATATCTTCGTCAGTCAATCCACATGTTTTTGATGGAAAGTCAGCTAAATAAGTAGATAGGTCATGCACTATTTAAAGTGAAAATGAAGAAACATAGACTGCCAGATGGAAGATAAAATCATCCTTTCATTAGATCCATGACACTTTATTCTACACCATTCCTCACACATCCTAGAATACAATAACCTTTTGTTATAAGTATCGTTCTTAAGAAAGTAGGACATCCAGTGGTTTACTATTTTGAGACTCTTTCTCATGACAGGAGTTCCACGCTTAGTTCAAGCAACTACAGTTTTCCTAGTCTAGTATCAGAAGATTCACCTCTACATATGAATAATGGAACTACTGGAAACATGTATACTATTACATACCTGGTTGGAAATGAATCTTTCCCTTATAGCAGTTTCCCCATTTTTAACAGAATTAGGAGACAAATTTCTCCAAGAAGGAAGGAAATGATTAGCACATTTAATACAATTTTCCTCTTGCTAGCACTGAATTAATTTTAGTGCTTTACCTATGACAAAAGCCTGTTTTGTTCAGTAATAGTTTAATAGTTTATTTTAGCAAGACTTATAAAAAGGTTAAGGTTTATTTCACGTCCAACCTCTAATGTTGTGCTTTGTCACAAATTGTACTATAAATACTTGCTATTATGTTATACAAAGCAATAAATTTGAGAGTCACCTCCTCAAATTCCTCAATTTCATTGTGTGCATGTATCAATGGATTATAGGGTTGGGAGTCTTTAGGACTTATTTTTATAGTTTGAAATTAAGGTATTGAGAATGGAGATTCTTTGAATTGGATTTGTGGTTGTTTTATGCTGTCTTTTAAGTTCTAACTCCTTTATATGTTGGAAATTAGAATCAATCAACATTACAACAAAACCCTGTGATTAACATCTCTTTTAACTTCCTTTTTAGCATCCACTATCACTTTTAGTGTATTTTTCATCATTTTTTGGACAAAGTGGACGTTTTTACATGGGATGGCACTTTTAATGGCGTTATTTCCATCCCTTTTTAAAAATTGGCGCTATTTTGGATGCTAATTAACATCCGAATTAGCGTCCCTTTTTAAAAGTTGGCATTATTTTGGATGATAATTAACATCCCAATTGATGTCCAAATTAGCGCCTCAATTAGCATCACAATTATCATCTCAATTAGCATCCCAATTAACGTCCCAATTAACGTCCCAATTAGAATCACAATTATCATCCCAATTAATTTCCCAATCAACGTCCAAAAAAGCATCCCATATAACACCCATAATAGCCTCCAAAAAAACGTCCTGAATAGCATAACACCATATATTAATCCAGGGTTAGTGACAAGAATTGTGCCATGAATTTCGGCAGGAAAAAAATCCAACATAGTGCCAAGTATAGAGCCAGGAATTGTGCCTAGAAAAAATCCAACATAGCGCCAGGTATAACACCTGGAATAATGCCAAATGTTTTGAAAGAAATCGTGCTAGGAATTGTTGGGCCCACTATATGTCAGTTAATTAAAACTTAACATGTAGAGTGCTAAACATAAATTATCAACCCGATGAAGTCTTTTATTTCAAAGCTATCATGCAAGATCTATGCGAGTGCAGTTTCTACCTGACACTGTTATCTATTGGTATGCAATCAAAACTCTTTGTAAACTAGATCACACCTTCTTGAAAGTAAATCAAACCTCGAACCTATTCGTAAATCCAAACTATAATCTGATCACACTTCAGCAGAATCAATTCTTATAAAACATGATCTAAATACGTAAACCTGGAAGCAATGCTAAGTTGGCCAACGATCTATCAAGATGAATTAACAGGAAAACAACTATGATAAATCTAATGAATAAAAACATGAACTGAATAATAAAACAACTATGATAAATCTAATGAATGAAAACATGAACTGAATAATAAAACAACTATAATAAATCTACTGAATAAAAGCATGAACTAAATAATAAAAACAACTATGATCAATCTAATGCATGAAAGCATGAATTAACAAATAATAGATCTACAAAATAAAACACCTACAATCAACACTACCAGCATCTGCTCAGGGAAGAGGGCCCTTTTTCCATTGAGCAGAGCTGGATCTCCACAATGAAAGTCTACAACTCTAGAATTAAGAAACTGCCAGCATGTATTATTAGAATGAAAGTATTACAATGGATCTGGATCAAATCTTACATCATAACATTGATTTCTCTCCTCCTAGAATCCCCATTCTCAATGAGATTGATTACATATTTATACATAAAATTATCTCATGGAAATGAGGAACTGAACCCCCAACTTGTGATCTGTAACAGCTGAAACACAGTCGTAACTGCTAGCAACTTTGGAACTGGTTGCAACAACAAATTTGGAAAATATCTTCTCGAATAACCACTTGCATATCGCAATCCGTGGCTTTGTTTGGCAATTTCCTCGCGTGTCAGGTAAATGAGGATGTTATGCACAAAACCCATGTCTCAATTTTTTGATATTTGTTTCCATCTACCTGTAAATCAAGACCCGAATCAAGGTGTTCTTATGTGGCAAGTATTTTCAGTTAAGGCTGTAACAGCTGGCTATGAGTGTCCTGTACGTGACAAATCACTCCACAAACCATCATTAGCAAAATTATGCATAATAGTATTTAATTCATAAAAAATAAAGGAAAATAATCATTATTAACCACTTAAAACATTAATGGAAGTAGCATGCTATTTTATGCACAGTTACAACAAATGGATGGAAAATGGAATGATAAATGGGCAATAATGGTAAGAAAATGGATGAAAGATATGTTGATAAGTGATGGAAAAATAGACAATTCCAGGGTCCAACATCTCCCCCAAACTGAACTTGTTGCATGTCCTCATGCAACTCAATAATTGTGTAGCATCCAACTAGAAAAACTCATTCACTTGTTCCTTCATTTTATCATTTGCACAGTTGTAGCTAGAAGAAATGGAGAGTTTAACAAAAATTGGCAGAGTCACTTAGCAGAGGATTTAGTAGAAAATTTGGTGGAGTCGCAGTTCTTTAGTAGAAATTTGGTGGATTCACAGCTTATTTTAGTAGAGAATTTGGCGAAGGTTTTAGTGAATATTTTGGCAGAGTTGCAGCCCAAATATCGCTAAATTTATCGGCAAATTTGGCGGAGTTGCAGTTGAATGGATTGGGAAAATGAAGTTGCAGCTAAATGGAATGGAAAATAGAGTTGCAGCTGAACGGAATGAGAAACGGAGTTGCAGCTGAATAGAATGAAAAAAAATGGAGTCACAGCTAAACAGCTGAACGAAACGAAAAACGGAGTCGCAGCTGAATGGAACGGGAAAATAGTAATATTTTACGGTGTTGCAGCCTTTTGAACGAAAAAATTCTGAAGTCCTTTTCTCCCAAAAGAAAAACTGGGTTGGACTGGATTTTTTTAAACAAGTAACTACCATTCTAATGCATCTCCACACTAAAAATTAGACAAACCCACATCACGGATTTCGAGAAAAATGCAAATTAGCTTTAGGTGATTATGACCATTTTGTCAAATATCATATATTTTATTGTGATGAAAATTTCCAAGCTTGTTCATCTTGGTATTATACACTTCCTGTACAAAAATCATGAGAATCCAACTTACCAATTGAAAGATATGCCCATTTCAATTTTTGCACTTTTGTAGATGAACATGAATAAAAATGTGTTGCAGCTGAACTTCCTGAACCAATATTTCACAAAATACAAACTGGGTTGGGCTGAAATTTTGCAAGCAAGTAATTACCATTATAATGCATCTCCACACCAAAAATTAGACAAACCCACATCACATATTTAGAGAAAAATGTGAATTGGCTATAGGTGATGATGGTCATTTTTTCAAAAATAGTGCATTGGATTGAGTTGAAAGTTTCCACGGTTGTTCTTCATGATGTTATGCATTCCGTGTCCAAATTTCAGGAAAGAAAAGCTCACGGTTTTCAAGATATCCTTAAATCAAATTCTGCATTTTTGCTAGCTGTGAATGAATAAAAATTAGTATGCACAAAGAATGTTAAAAACCACTCCCCCAAACTGAATATGTCGCATGTCCTCATGCAAAAGAAGAGTTTTCATCTTAGTTGTAAATAGCCATCTCCCCCAAACTGAGGATATACATCATGTACTCATGCTTTGATGAGACTCTTCAAGGCAGAAAACAAGTTTTGATCTGCACATCAATCCTCCATACTGTTATAAAATTTATTACTGATAAAAAAGACCATTTTTCAATTGTTGTGTATGGTAGAATGGCTTCAAAGTAGTTCAAGAGATCCTCTCAATCGTTTCCATGCTCATAAAAATATTAATGACAACATATAGCACCAAAAAGCCAATTGCAGCAAGCATAAAGCCCATATCCAACTAAGAATGAGAATCTCAAAGCACCAAGCCATTTCAAAATAGTTGGTAGCCACCATATTCAACAAATCTCTGTATCAATTAACAAAACCTATCAATGTATGTATCTCACTTCATACATTCATGTAGCTTCTAATAATCTAATTTTGAAAACAGAGCATGGATCTGAAAATGACTATGTATTGCTGCTCCAAAAACTCAGATTACTTAAAACATAATCATTGAAATATGTATTCTGCTATAACCTTCATTTTTTCCTTGGATATACCTTCACTTTCTGAGATGCAGCAATGAAATGAGCTAGAAATAGATGGCTGGTCATGAAACCGTGGGCTGAGCATGGCTTAACACTAACAATTGATGCTTTTGTTATGTGGATAGAAACCCTGTAATCATGAAATATCATGTCCCCCCAAAAACTTGGTTTGCTGCCATGTAAATATAAGCATGTTTTCCCAAAGGCTAGTCTGTCTTTCATTATTATGGGAATATTTTCATAGTGACAACAACATATCTCTTCCAGTATGAATCACAACATCAAATATGCAAGGACCATGATAACAATTGTAAGCCAATGTAGGCATTAGTGATCAATGAAACTCATACCTCTGAATGTATTCTCTGTTATATGGCAGCATAGAATTCTACCACTGTAAGTTCTCATGAAGCGATAACAATGCCTTGTGTTCCTACAGCTGGTTCTTGTGTGATAGCAGTAGATCATTTTTTTAATGGTTTTCTAGGCTTCTTGAGATAATTAATGAATTCAGAAAACTCCCCAATAATTTTTGCTTATACTTCAAGAGAACATTTTTAATGGGAAAACAATTTGCAAACCTTGAATTTGGTCATGAACTTGCTGCAAATTATTATAGGACTACCTTTTAAAATGAATGCAAAGCATGCCCTCATGCATAATTTCCTCAATTTGCAACCATAGAGGATTTGTAGTTCCCACATGCATAGAAAAATAAAATCCCAAAGCTGGAAAGAACAACCTTCAAGCAACTGATTTATTTCTTCTCATTATTGGTTTTTATGTGGCAGTAGCAATGATTCTTTTCTTACTGCTGGTTCTTATGTGGGAGCAGCATAACTTCCTATTGTTGGTTCTTGATTGACAACAATAAGGTATCCTTTGATTATTTTCATGCTTGGTTAGTTGGGTTGGTGAGATGTTGGGTAGGACTTTGAAGTGGATGTGCATGAATGATGAAGTGTTAGAATTGAGTGGGAAATGATGGAAATGGATGGACATAAAATGCTATATAGACAATGGAAATGGTTAATGCTTAGTGGTTCTTCATGACATTTCCCTAAATCTTAATAAATCAAAAACTCATGCTATTTTACCTCAAGTGTTATCTCCATGGAAGCCTTGGTTGACATGAATGTACTGGTGTATGCTGGAGCTATGTAGGTCGATATGATGCTGAGACATATATATATATATATATATATATATATATGAGAGCTGAAACTGGATGAGACTGAATTTGATCCATGATGTTGTGTTGGTTGCATGTAAGACTAACTGCTGAGACAATTGATGAGAAGAAATTCTACCATAGAAGTAGAAAGCCCATTCTCTTATTTTGAAAATCAACCGCTGAAATGAAAATGGAAAGGAGTTGCAAAACTACTGAACAAATGATTCTGCAAGTCATTGTTGAAACCATTAGATCACATAATCTTCAACTGCTACAAACCGAGGTACAATTCTTACCATGCGAATGAATGTGCTAAAGTCAAGCATGGAAAGAAATCATTGGATTATCAGCCATTAATGTATGTCATTAAACAATGTGAAGCAACTCACCTTTGATGACAGTGAGCTCTAAAGTACCTTAGTGCATCTTGACAGGTACAAATGGATGTGTTGGATTTGAGTCACCTGCAAGATTTGTCAATCAAGAGGCATTGATGAATCCCCATGATTAACAGCAAGAAAATCTGCCATTGATTCATGCAGATACCAGGGCACTATAAAAACTCTAATCTTGATCCCATATGATATGTCAGAGTCGATGGGACAAGACCATTGGAAGGTGGACCTTAATGAATTCCACATCATCCAATACGAGTACAAAATAAATGATTGTGAAGAATCATAGTGAAAAATAGAACCAACATGAAACTCAAAAGTGGAAAGTGTATGTGAAGTCATGATGTAGTAGTGATGGGAAATAAAATGATTATGGTGACTACATAAGTAGTGGAAAATGAGACTTCAACATGAATGGATTTTTAGGGTTTTTAAATGAGGAGGGTGAATGAATCTACCATAGTGCAATTGGCTTCTTGAGGGGTTTCTTTCGGCAACAATTAGGATGATAGGTGTCTAAAAACGATTCTTGGCATGTAGCAATGAGACTTGAGTTTGGAAACATTGGAATCTATATGGTTTGTACATCAATATATCCATTTTTTTTACGTGCTCAATACATTTTCAAATTGATAAAAAGTATTCAAGAGTCACTTGTGCATGCATTGACCTTCTTCTTCCAAGGACCTGCAAAAACCTAGCACTTGCCTGCAATAAAACATGAGATGATGGAAGAAGAGAGATGATTGGTCTCTCTTCACCCAACACTTATGAAAAAAACAACAAGAAATTACTTACAAAACAAATCCAAAGAAAAATTAACAAAGCAAAATCCATTTTATACCTGCACGGGAGCAATGTCCATCTAGACTCCCCAACGGTATTCTGATCATAGCTTCTTCATTCCTTGTCCAATTTGAGTGATTCAAAAGCCAAATGAAATTAAATTCATAGATATATTTCCATTAGGAACATGTTTTTAAAATTCTATGTAATGATGTTCCAAATCACTCAGTAACAACCTGCATGACAAGGTGTTTTTTCGAATTTTGGACTAGACCAACAGTCACAATTTTAGGATTAACTTTTTCGTTTGATAACAGATTGATGTGATTTAAATTGGATATGAAAGTATATTAATGTAGGTATATTCATTAAAAACATGTTTTGAATCCAATAAGAATTGATGGGTCAAATAAGCCAATGAACCGTCTAGAAAATAGAGTTTTAGGAATGCAGATTTGTGATAGGCAGTCGGTATTCTAGTCATAAAATTTGCATACGATATCAGAATGGAGTGGTTCAAATTGAGTTGTAAACTATATTCACAGGGAAATATACCAATGAAACATGTTTCCAATATATTTCCAATAAGACATCCAAAAATTGACTGTCCCAGCTCTGTTCCTAAGCTTCCTGCTTGACACCCTGTTAGTATTTTGGCCATAAAATTTTCGTTTGACACTCAATCGTAAAAATTAAAATTGTTTTGGAAAATAGATTCAAAGAGATACTTGGGATGTAAACAGGTTTAAAAAAAAATTCTATTTATTTTATCAAAAACGGACTGTCCCAATTGTGTTTCAGTAAAAGTTTCAAGCCAAAATGTCACCAAAATTTTAATAAATGAAATTTGACCCCCAAAAAGTGATCGGAATAGGTGTGAATATTTTTAATGATGTAAATTTAAATATAACACACATCCATACCAAAAAATTAAAGTATTGAGCGCCTATATTGACTTACACAGTTTGTTGCAGCCACAGCTGCAACTCTTAAAAAATGACATAATGTTGAAAAAAAGCATGTGTATTTTTATGGAAAATAAAAACTAAATACATATCATGATGTGAAACACACACATATATCAAACTCATAAATTTTTACCTGTAGCACAGTCACAGCTGGGTGTTGCAGCTCACTGCCATAGCTAGTGTTGCAGCGCACTATTGCAGCTGAGAGTAATCAGTCATAGCTAGGTGTTGCAGCTAACAAATTCATGCCAAATTTCAAGCTTGAAGGGTTCCATAATAATTGACTCATTTTCATGTGGATCCTTCATTCACCTTCCCTAATTACTGTAATTTTGTTTTCATGATATTTTTATTTTTATTTGTAACAAATAGAGACAAATTGAAATTGGGAAACTGATGACAAAAATGACTTAAGAATTTTGTTCAAATAGTCAACAATTCCAAAGCATTCATGAAAACATCTCATACCCATTCCTTATCTTTCTATTTTCTGATTTTCAGATCGCAACAAGGCACAATAAGAGAGCATACTTATTCAAAAATTAAAAAAAAAAATTAAAAAAAACAAAGTCATGGTTTTATTCTATTATTCTATCCTACCCTATTCTACTTGGAAATATAAAAATTGTTCAAGTGTATGCATATTTCCAATGGAGCCACTTTCGAAGAAGTGACACAAGTATGCTCATACCCCAAACAGAAAAATATAACTTCATGAATGCTAGGATATGAGAGATCAAATTCCCTTGAAATGATGGTGCCAAGAATTGGTGAAGTATGAAATGATGTTGTAGATCGATGACATATTGAAACTAAGCTTCAATATAGTCTTTGTTCCCTTGATTTCTCATGGATGTTACACCATGAAGATCCTTATTAAACTGATCTTCCTCAATGCATAAGCGTTTCGGATCTAATGATGTGAATGATGCTTTTGGTTCCAATGGTTGTTCTCCATCAAATATTATGTGTGTCTTGTTGATCTTGTTTGCTTGATTATGAGGACTAGAAGAAACTCCATCTGCAAATCTTGGATTTAAAACATGTTCAGGCCTCGTATGGATTTGTTGCATCAATGCATAGCCTTTTTGCAATGGTGTAGATGAGGTAGAACAAGAGGGAAATGTAGGAACATTTTGCAGTTCAACACTGTAAGCATACTGTACTGCTTTATTATAGTTAGGGTAGAGGGTGGATTGGACAGGAAATTGTGTTGGATACCAAGGAGCTTGATGAGAAAATAGATGTGGCTGATGTAGATGATTGATTTGTGAGGTTGATATTGAATGACCAACTTGTGTTGTAGCATGAGGGAGAGTGGCCATATGATCATAAGATGGGCCATTCCAACCTTGTGGATAAGGTAGGTAAGAGTTAAATTGAGGCTGCAACAGCTGCCATGGTGGAAGAGTATTTAATGATTGAGTATGAGAGTAAGGAAATGGAGGGATATAATTTTGAACCATACATGTAGCCCATGGTTGACATGACTGTTGTAATGAGTTGGTTGCAGCTCCCAGATCTTTTTGATATGTTCCTTTCATCCAAGGTATGGAGGGGCAGTAATAAGTGGAATGCTTCAAGTCACATATACCACAAATTTCAAGACTATCCAAAGGGAAATCCCTTGCTTCTCTTATTTCCTCTTGCTTTTCCTTATCCTGCAAAACAACCAATTATGAATTTAGTGAATCATTGATATCACCATTAGAATTTTCAAATAAATTACTGATTTTAGCTCGTAAAACTCTTGTTTTTGTAGCAGATTTCAAAAATAGAGATAAAAGTTCCTCAGAATTCTTACCAGTCTTGAAATTTACTCTTGAATACCTTCTACATAACTCACAAATATCATCATATGCTAACTGAAATACATTACCTGTTCCTATCATATTTAATATTTCTAAATATTCAACTTGGATTCCCTTGAGTAGAAGTGTTTTTAAGATTTCCTTCCCTAGTTTCCTCTGTTTGGATCTTTGGAGGTTATATTGAAATCGTTCTATGTATTCCTCTAGACTTTCTTCTTCTCCTTGTGTCATTTAAAAAATGTCTTCATTGACCCTGCAATAATCTTGGTGCCTTTTCAAGAATACATGTTTCATGTCTTCCCAAGTTTGTATACAATTCCCACTGAGGCTCATGAACCATCGGAGGGCTGTTCCTTTTAGAGTAAGGGGAAACACATTCAACTTTTGATCATTAGCACAATAACCATATCCTCTACAAAGTACTTCAAATTGAAATAAAAATACATCAGGGTCTTCGTTTTCCAAACCATGAAAATTTGGTAGAACATGTGGGGGAATTCTTTTCATTGGTGCCACTCCTCTCGAATCTCTGATGGGAAATTCGAAGGTAACAACTTCTGCATCTTTTTTACCTACCATCTCTTCATTAGATTCTTTGTGTGCTATCTTGAGGCTCCTCCTTCGAATGTTCCTGTCAACTTGTTAGTAGAATGGGTGGTGCTTACAACACCACTAAGGGGATTGATAATATTTATGCTCCAAAGATTGAAAATAAAATAAAACTAAATGTAAAGACAGAAAATTTACGCTCAAAATAAATTCAATAAACTGAAATGTAATCATGCAACCTACATGCCCTACTTTAACAATGCATCTACAAAACAATGTCAGATGTACTTTTACACAATTAATAACTTCCCCGACAATGGCGCCAAAATGTTGGGCCCACTATATGTCAGTTAATTAAAACTTAACATGCAGAGTGCTAAACATAAATTGTCAACTTGAGGAAGTCTTTTATTTCAAAGTTATCGTGCAAGATCTATGCAAGCACAATTTCTACCTGACACTGTCATCTATTGGTATGCAATCGAAACTCTTTGTAAACTAGTTCACACCTTCTTGAAAGTAAATCAAACTTTGAACCTATTCGTAAATCCAAACTGTAAATCTGATCACACTTTAGCAGAATCAATTCTTATTAAACATGATCTAAATACATAAACCTGGAATCAATGCTAAGTTGGCCAACGATCTATCAAGATGAATTAATAGGAAAACAACTATGATAAATCTAATGAATAAAAACATGAATTGAATAATAAAATAACTATGATAAATATAATGAATGAAAACATGAACTGAATAATAAAACAACTATAATAAATCTACTGAATGAAAGCATGAACTAAATAATAAAAACAACTATGATCAATCTAATGCATGAAAGCATGAATTAACAAATAACAGATCTACAAAATAAAACACCTACAATCAACACTACCGACATCTGCTCAGGAAAGAGGGCCCTTCCTCCAATGAGCAGAGATGGATCTCCACAATGAAAGTCTACAACTCCAGAATTAAGAAACTTCCAGCATGTATTATCAGAATGAAAGTATTACAATGGATTTGGATCAAATCCTACATCATAACATTGATTTCTCTCCTCCTAGAATCCCCCTTCTCAATGAGATTGATTACATATTTATACATAAAATTATCTCATGGAAATGAGGAACTGAACCCCCAACTTGTGATCTGTAACAGCTAAAACACAGCCGTAACTGCTGGCAATTTTGGAATCGGTCGCAACAACAAATCTGGAAAATACCCTCTTGAAGAACCAGCTGCATATCGAAAACCGTGGCTTTGTTTGGAAATTTCCTAGAGAGTCAGGTAAATGAGGATGTTACACACAAAACCCATGTCTCATATTTTTTAGATTCGTTTTCATATGCCTGCAAATCAAGACGCGAGTCAAGGTGTTCTTATGTGGCACGCATTTTCGGTTAAGGCTGTAACAGCTGGTTATGAGTGTCCTGTATATGAAAAATCACTCCACAAACCATAATTAGTAAAATTATGCATAATAGTATTTAATTAATCAAATATAAATAAAAATAATCATTATTAACCACTTAAAACATCAATGGAAGTAGCATGCTGTTTTACGCACAGTTACAACAAATGGATGGAAAATAGAATGATAAATGGGCAATAATGGTAAGAAAATGGATGAAAGATATGTCGATAAGTGATGGAAAAATGGACAATTCTAGGGCCCAACAGGAATTACACTAAGTTTAGAGCTAGGAATTGTGTTCAAAAAATGTCTAACATTACATCAAATATATCAATGTCAATGATCATGATTCATGTGATAGTACTTTTGGATCTTGAATTATCATAGTGCCACCTAAATGATCATAATCATGGCACTTTTGGATCTTGATTAATCCAAATGAGGGGTAAATTACCTTAATGTCACCTAAATTGCTCTAATTGCATTTGAGTGTCACCAACAACATTTGATAGATCCTAATTGCGTCTGATTGGCCCTAACAACATGACGATTATGCATTACGATAATTATGATGGAGCATATGGATATGATTTGATAAGTGTAAGTATATATCATCGATTCTTGTGAGGTGGTAGGGCTCCTTACTCATCATTATCGCAATTATATTGATGATGACTGCGATGACAACAATGATGTCGATTTATTATATGATGATGATGACGATGTGGATGTCAACGATGATTATGCATGTGGTAGCACTTTTGGATCCTAATTGATTCAAATGGCACCTAAATGTATGTAATAACATATAAATGACCCTATTATCATCGAAATTATTGTAACGACATATACATGACCTTAACAATTAGACGACATGAATCCTAATGACGATGAGTGATTAAGAAAATTAATGGCATATGAGTGACCATAATGACAATTATGACGATGATTTTGTTGATGATGTACTTAATGCTGACGATGACGATGATAATGAGGATGGTGATCAAGATGATGTTGATGTACCATATGTCATTGATTATGACGACGATGACAACGTTGATGACCACGATGATGATGCATGCCATAATACTTCTAGATACTCCAGGTCTTGAGATTTTGGAGTTAATAACAAGTAATAGAGGTTGTGAGGTGTTGACCATAAAAATATTGTTAGCCATTGGATTTTACATTTACTGATATGGACATTGGGTTTAGTAGTTCCCCCTTCCCCCCACCCCCCTTACACCTCCCTTGTAGAAAGGTAGTACAATACCACCTATCATGGTGCTACCAAAATGTCACCCTACAAGGTTGTTTTGGACAACCCCCCCATCCATACCCTCGTTTTTACCAAGAACATCCAAGGCACAAGAAGTGGATATCAATCTTAACACAAAATCTAACTTTATTTGTACTCTTAAGGACATTTTGGTCTTGGTTTAAAATGGAATGAAGCAATAAGCATTTCAATAATCCTCATAGTGTTAATTTGAAGAAGTGGATCAATTGTTTTTTACATATTTGGCCTTATAAGCGGACATCTCTCAAGGCAAAAACAATTAGTTGCTCAAGTTTTATGGCCCCTATCAAATCTTTTAGCATTACACTACACTATTGACCAATGTTTGATTCCCATGGGATTTAATTTACATAGTAAAAGAGTGATTGAAAACAAAGAGGTAAATCCCCAACTTATAATATTGGAATATGGGCATTCACATGGACACACACATAACACACATTGCATATCTAAGCTTGTCTCTATGTACTATTCAAGAGTGACTTTTACTTGGAACTTTAAGTTAATCACAAAGGTATTTAGAGATATGAGTTGAAATTATAACACCAAGACACAATGACTTGATAACTATATTACAAACCTAGGGTCACCTCCATATTTAGGTATACCATTTTTAATGTGTAGGCCCTACATTTTGTCTACAATATTCAAAGATGAACTAATAAGATTTTACCATTCACCCCTAGGGCCTAATTTTTGTCTACAATATTCAAAGATGAACTAATAAGCTTTTATCATTCACCCCCTTTAAGAAGGTAATGAGAAAGCAAGTGTATCAAGTAATTGAGACCTATACAAGTGTAATTGTGAATGGATAAACAATAACAATCAAAAATTTAATAATAAAAATCATAGCCTCACACTTCATAACATAATAATATAATAAAAAAGGCAGTCTTGAAACTTGATAAAAATGAATTATTTTGGAAGACAAATTCATTCACGTGTCCTCTAGAAAACCAACATAAACACAGAGATAAATGGTTCATGTTATGTTATAACTAAAAAGGTTGAAATTGTGAAAATATGTTAGAATCCCCTTCTACTTTTTGTTCCTCCATTAAAAAAAAAGAGAGTAGGATGGCCATGAACACCAACTTTGGACAACTCATATTCTTTTGTATTGCATTGGCTATAAACATGGCATAAATATATTACTTGAAAAAGACTAGCAAATTCCTCGATTTGTTTAAGTAGTGGGCTTCAAAGTAGATTTTAATGTCTTAAAACACCTCTTACTCATTCTACCAGAGCTTTGAGAAACTGAATACTTTTAGTTTTACCACATCATTTTCATTTACCAACTTCAAAATAATTTTTAGGGCATGTAACTTAACCTAGTTGTTGGGCCTAGGGATAGTAAGGAAGAATTCATGTAGAATTCTGCCTAAGTATGAAAAAGAGCTAAAGGAAAGAAGAGGAAGGAGTTATGACCGTGGAAGAAACATAAAGGAAAGAAGATGAAAGATGCTGCGACAGATGAAAGAAAGAGAGAAAGAAGAAGAGGAGGAGGCACCGAAAGGAGAAGCTGCACCAGATAAGGAAGTCATGACAGAAGGATGGAGTGCGACATGATATGGCATGGAAAAATATCAATAGTAGAAGGTGTGCAAGTAGCATAAAGGTTGGAAAATGAAATTAAGGAATAATGCTGAGAAAGTGATAGACCTTAACAATCGTGGGTACAAGCTAGGCCTGGAGCCGACAGAAATTGCATGTGTGAAGGCATCTTTGTAAGTCAGGCCGTTAGTGCATCTCTTTAGGTGTTGCTAGAATGGAAAAGATAGCCTGTTGGCTGGATATAGTAAGACGACTGAGATAGTGATAGAAGACAAGTCTATAATGAGTTTGCATTGAGTCTCGAGTTTGTATTACATGTATTGAGTCTGTAAGTAGGCTATAAAAGGAAGAAACCAAGCTGTAGGCGGGTTAGACTTCCGTATAGAACCTGGAAATTAGACTCCCAGATAGAATCTCGGTTTAGAATATGGAAGTATATTCTAAAGAGATAAGTAACTATCTGTAACTTCTGACTGTTAGTGTTGGTCGATGGCTCTGTGGAGTATGGCTGAGTGCATCTGAAGAAAATGATCTGCAACTGAGTGCACATATTAGTAGGAAAGGTTGAGTTGATCCAGGTTGTGTGCGAATCATTAGTAGAGAGAGAGAGAGAGAGAGAGAGAGAGAGAGAGAGAGGGAGGAAGAGTCTGTAAAGGAAGAGAACAATATCTAGAGCAGAATCTGCAACTTAGTGCACAAACAAAAGGTGCATCTATTTCCTTATGCCAGATGAAGAGCACCTTGTGGTTTTTTCCCGGATGGGTTTCCACGTTATTTCCTATGTATATGTGTGAATGATGAATGTGTTTAAATTACTTTAATGAATGTGAATGATATGAATGCTTATTGATTTGCTTACAGATGAATAATGATCAATCAGTCACAATGCGTTAATTGTATTTGATTATGCCGCACAAATTCTGTTCAAATATTAAGTTGCATAAGAAGGGATGGGTCATGACTCAATTATGGATCTAAGTACACATAGAAATTCCACCATTTGGTTTCATTGAGACCCTTTAGTGCAAGGATGAGGTACCTAAAATCCCCCCACTCAACTGCGAAAACATGGTTCTGGAAGTTACCCATAGAAGGAAGAGATATCTTGGGTGAGACGAAGCCTGTGTCGCAGGTGCTACCAGCTAGGCTTTGCTCCATCGGGTCAATATCTTAGGTTTTTTTGCACTGAAACATACAAGGGACTGAACCCAAGTCAAATGGAGAAAATACAACACTAGTTTTTACTAGTAGAGTCAAAGTAATCTTTGAAAGAGTAACTATGAGAAAGTGTTATGTTCCTTAACCCAAAAATTGTATCACAAATAAAATAAAATTTTAAAATTCATAAATAAACACAAACACATCCATAAGAGAATCAATAAAAGAATATGGAAATAACCCTTAAGGAAGGGTGACACCATTAAATATTCCTTGTGGAAGGAATCACTCCACAAGCCATGCAACAATTTCTTGGCTATTTGTTTGAAATGTGTTGGTTATTTGTTTGAAATGTGTTGGTTACAATTTCTTGGTTATCTTGTCAAGTTGATTTTGTTTTGAAATGTGTTGGTTACCTCTCCAAAATTTCTTGGTTATTTGTTTGAATGCACCTATTGCATGGTCAAATTCAAAGTTTTGTTTGAGGTTTTTATTTCTTAATATTCCTACACCTTGTAGGTGTTCACATTTATATAGATGTTACTCCTTTGTTCCCTCATTTTTAGTTTCTCCATGAATGGAGCGAAATTGACACAAAATAAATCCATTCTTGGGATTTGGTCTTATTTGATGCAACAGGTAGCTCAATGGACTATCCTACATGTTACAACACAAATTAGTAGCCCTTACACAGCAAGGATGTGTGGACCAAAGGACTAGTTTCAATAAGTACCTGGGAGGAATTAGGTCTAATGTCACCACACACTAATTCCTCAACTTCTTTGGATAACTCATAAGCATAGGAGATATTCCCTAATGGAGCAAAGACCCCTGCATTAACCATCATACACACCTGCAAATACCCTTCCACAAGTCGTAGGGCCAATACTAGTGCTTTATATGGAGTCAACAAAGGATAATAATGACATGGTATGTCACGTAAACCATATAAAAGGAGTTAATTCAATCTACCAATCAATATCAATAAATATCACCACTTCAATACACTTCACAAGGGTCAATGTCTAATCCTTAGTGTTTGGGGGCCAGACCATGGTTTAGATCCTAATTTCCATCCCTAAATATAAATTAATCCTTTTACTTCCGCTTCTCTATATTTCTCAAATTTTCCTTATACATTTCCACCATAGTGGCACCATATAATTAAAGGCCTTTGGTGAAGTCCTTGTTTACTAGATCTTGATTGGGCCTCAACTAAGAGTTGAGTACATACTCTTCTCCTTCAATTCATCATTAGATGAAACCAAGTAATCCATAATTAGTCAGAGGGATTACACAACTATTTATGAATAACATCAAAACTAGTCATGAGATCAAAATCCATGCATTGCATTTTTTCACAACTGGTGAGAGACTTCAAAGTGACAATTGAGATTTTGAAACCTTGATGGGATTATGAAAGGGTAATTAAATAGGGTGAAATGGCCCTATATTGACTATGCACATAGAAGTGCTTAAATATCCACCCCTATTAGATCCAGGGTGTTTAACTAATCCTTCCATGACATTTGACACTATAGTTAATCTAGCCACTGATTAGTCAGAGAAAGTCTCCAAGATCGAGTAATAAGTATCGATGATGCGCACAACAATGTGAAAGAGTGGTGTTTCCTAGCTAAATAACCCTTTGCAATAACACTATCAAGGTATACTTGGTCAGGAATATACTAGAGGAAATATAAGACTAGATGATACTCATGAACCACTTGTATGGGCTACTAGTTACTTGATGTATATGGCTAAGTTGGATCCCAATCATGTATGAGGTGTTTAAATGTGGAATTGTATTCGACAGGGTAGACTTCATATCCAACAACCTCACACAGTGCATTCATGAAGGGAAAATTCCCTTATTGCACCGAGAGGCACTCTACAGCCCAGTACGAGGGAGATTTTGTAATGCTTGTTACTAACAAAAAAAAACAAATTATCCGCCAAAATAAATGTCAGCCAGAAAAAAAACCTAATATGGGGGAGATGTTGTAATTTTGCTACCTAACAAAACAATAAAATATTAAAAATTTAATTATCCGCAAAAAAAATGTGGGCCAGGAAAAAAAACACAATATGGGGGAGATGTTGTAATGTTCCTATCTGAAAAAAGATGTTGGCCTTGCACATGGTTTTAAAATCATGTGCAAGGCCTCCTAAACAACCCATGGTTTTATTGTACATGGTTTAGGAGGGCCTTGCAAATGGTTTTAAAACCATGTGCAAGGCCTCCTAAACAACCCATGGTTTTATTGTACATGGACAACCCATGGTTTTATTGTACATGGTTTATGAGGGCCTTGCAAATGGTTTTAAGACCATGTGCAAGGCCTCCTAAACAACACATGGTTTTAGGAGGACCTTACACATGGTTTTAAAACCATGTATGAGGGATATGTTGTAATTTTTGTTCCTAATAAAATAAAAAATAATAAAAAATATTATATGTCGCCCATAAATAATATTAAATATTAATAATAAAAATATTATATGTGGACCTTAAATAAAAATATGTGTCTTTTGGTTTGAATCAAATCAATGGATATATATAGAACACACCAATGATAGCTCCTTGAGTGTAATATGAGGCTTGCACCTCGAAAGATTTGATCCCTCTAAGTGCTTGATAGAGCCTAGGATTTGGATCTAAGCTGGTATAGTAGCATGCCCAAATCTTGCATGGGATCTTGTCTGATGGATTTTGTGTGTGGTTGTTTTCATTTACTAGGTTTTAGGACCACTTGGAGGCATACATTTTCATTAGTACATGCCTACTTTCAGAACTTGTGGAAAACCATATATCTTTGAAAATATAATGCCACATGTGATTTTGTCTTTCCCCCTTGTACAAGAGGATCCATGGTGAGAAGTACATGCATTTATTACTAGAATCCATTAATGTTTTCAAACAAATTGGTGACAGGTATATATTGGAACAAGTATCCTCTATAAGGATATATGGGGAGTCCACTGCTACTCACACTTTTCCCAGGCATTTAGGCTAATTTTAACAATCCACAAACACCTCTACACCATACATTTAGCCTTTGGGTTTATGTAATATAAACTAACATATTACGAAATCCACCATTAAGCTTAAAATACCTCATTTTTCATGGCAAATAAATAAAATAAATAAAATATTTTAAATATAAACATATTAAAAATTAACAAAACTTTAAAAGTTCTAAAATAAAGATTATTAAGATTAAAAATAATATAACCATTTAGTAAAAAAGAGGTTGATAATTAAATCCGTGGAAAATACTTTTATAATTTAATATATCACCATTTGCCAAATACTTTTTTACCAGTGGCAAACAGTTTTTCTCCCGTAAGTACTCAGACCCTATAGATCAATTATTAGAGCTTGTTATTAAATCACTCGCAAATACTTTTATAATTCAAATATAGGGCCATTTGACAAATAATTTTTTACCACTGGCAAATACTTTTTATATTAGAGCTGGTAAAAAAAATAAAAAAGAGCTTGAAATACCACTAGAAAATACTTTTATATTGGGTTTGAGAAAGTTTTGTAAAATTTAATGCAAACACTTTTTTTTATCAGAGCTAATAAAAAAAAGTAAAAAAGAGCTTGAAATACCACTAGAAAATACTTTTATATTGGGTGTGAGAAAGTTTTGTAAAATTTAATCCCAACTCAATAAACTAGCGGGAAAGCTAAGAAGTGAAATAAAATGGGGAAATCCTATTTTTTTCAACCATATTTCACTACTTTACAAATAAGCGGATTGGAAAAGACCCCATTTTACACATTGGCAGATTGGAAAAAACCCCTTTTTTGTTTACATAGCTCAAACTTCAGATCTTGGCCACTATTTGGAGATTTGATTTAACAACAGTTTCTTGGATCGATCTTGGCCATAGTTTGGAGATGCGATCGTGGTGCATAGCGAAGGAAGAATCAAGCTATAGTAAACCCCTGTTCTCTCCTGTAAGTAAGAAATTTGTTTAATTAGGTTTTTATTTTCTTGCATTTTTTTGAATGGACATAATAGTTTTTAGAAATAATGCTAGAACTAGGATTTGAACTAGAGGAATGAAACCACAATTTTCTAGAAAGAATACTTGGATTTTTGGGTTTTTGTACAAATATTTTTTTTCTCTATTTATAGGATTTGTTCTTATAATTTCTGGAAAGATTAGTTATAGTAGGATTGGAAACCTTGTTAGCTCCACTCTCTACATCACCTTCTTTTCCTTTTTTTTTATAGAGTTGACATCTTCTGTTGAAGATTCTCTGAGTAAATAGTATTGCTCCACACAGCTCTGTGATTTTTCATTTAAAACAGTGAGGGACACTATATCTTGATTTTCAATGTGTCGAGCTTTCTCTCCAGAAATTTAAATGCCATTGGTGCTGTTATCTCTATCATATTTGGAAAAACTTCTCCTTGAGATCTGAAATTTGGCTGAGATATTCTCCAAAAATCTCTCTCTTTGTACTTTAAGACTCCCATATAATACTGTTGTTTATGATCCCTTTGAGGTCTGAAAACAACTTTTATGACTGTGATATAATGTCCCAAACAGTGCTGCTAAAGAACTTAGCAAGACTTCAAATGTCATGGACTGCTATTCTCAAGTCTAATCGCTTTTGCACTTTGTTATTATCAAAGCCATTTATCATGCTTGCTGATCTTAGACTTGTATACAAAGTTGGTTATGGTACATACAAATCTCATCTATATGAATGAAATATACAAAGTCAAGATGTAAAGAAGTAGTGCGAAATCCTTTTATTACATAGATTTTCTTATCACCTAACTCCACCTTCTCCAAAAAATTCTTCTTCCTAAAATATGGGAAAATACTTTTGTACCAAGTTATGTGTTTGGATGCTCCACGATCAGCAAACCAAGAATATGGGTTGGTTATTATTGATATGGAAAGAGATGAGACTAGAAAGTACTCTTTCCTTTTCTCCAGATCACTAGGGAAACCTCTCGTCTTTCCTATGCAGCAATAGATGCCTATTTTTTTCCCTTAAAGTTTTCTTAAGTTTAATAGAATTTCCAGATCTAATTTTTAAATTTTACTTTATTGAAAATGTTAATTTCATCACATGAAATAACTTTGAAACATAAACTGAAGTAAATCTGAAACACCACTAAAGCACAATAAAACATTCACAAGAACACAATTTTTTGATCCCAGGAAAATCCTCTCAAACTTGAGGGAAAAAAAAACTAGCAACATATCTTTTATTATTTGAAAATGATTTAGCATATACAACTTTGCCTAAGTCACTTAGAGTATGATGGAGAAAAATAGTGTCTAAATCTGCCACATGCAAAGCTCTAAGACGAAAAATTTAAAATTTAAAATAACAAAAATTAAGGGAGGTCCTGAAACTGGCTCTAACAACTATGCAGAGTTAATGGCATCAAGATTTCTTCTAAAGTGATGTAAAGACAACTTTGATACATGTTTAAAAGGCACACTACAGCTTTTTAATGTTCACCTAAAAATTCTGGAAGTTCAAATCGAGATAGCGGGTCTGTTCAGGCCTATTTCATCCATGTGTATAGAGGAACAAAATATGATAGACGATGCATCATTAAAACGACAACATATTGTAGAGGGTGTGTATAGAGGAACAAACTATGATATAAGCTGCATTATCAAAGGACAACAGATTGTAGAGGGAAAAGTGATGTATTAAGAAAACAAAGATAAAACAAAGACGAATCTTTAAGCCTAAAGCCAATTATTGCTATCCAATTACTCCTAAAGTTCTCTCAGCTTACTTATGGTCACATAAGCCCGAAGAAAGTTGTTCTTTGAATTTGAAGTTGACACAATAACTACGAGGATAGATAGTGCATCACCAATTGTTACGAGGAAGTAAAATGCATTTTTCTACAAGTACAATGAAATGCTCAAAACTGTAAAGTAGTGTATATTTGTTGTGTTGTTTTAATCCTACATTATCTGTCTTTTGCTTCGATAATGAGAAATTAGGGTGAGGGAAGTTATCAATTAACACAACCTCTCTCACTATTTCAGTTTAAGTGGCTAAAGCTTTCTCCAGTTTTTATATTCTGTCGCACACAGTAATGGATGTAGACCTTAATACATGTCTAGTTTCAGTACTGAAGGATCATGAGTTCTAACTATATTTATGTTAAAGTATTTTTTTTAATATTTTGAAGAGAAAACCAGATCATTTTTTAATATATTGATGAAGGGATACAATGTAGTGATAAGGATTGTTTAGGGCTAAGGTCTTTCTTGAATTAGTACTTATATTGCATTTAGAAAAATAAAACACCAATGACTACTCAAAGTTGTAAGAACTTCCAATGCCTACTGAAGTTTCACTTTGTGCCGAATGACCTAATTAGCATCAATGACATTTTACCTAAGCATAAATGCATGCACCAACACTAGCCACATATCCACATTCACCACCGGTGGTCATGATCCTAAACAAAATTTAATTTAACCACTGATGGTCATTGCCCTGAAGGAGCTAATTTCTTGGTATTTTTAAAGATGCTTAGTTATAAGTTTTTTTTACATATTGTCCCTTAAATACCTATTCAAAATGGTTTACATTCAAGTGATATCATAATTTTATCCTTAGGAAATGAAGTATACGGTTCTCATCATTTGTGAGTTAGATTAACTCTAATATATATATATATATATATATATATATATATATATATATATTTAGAATTGCCACTGAATAATGCTACAAAAGACACAAAACTTTGAATCTAAGAAAATCCCAAGAACAAAAACCTTAGTATAGAATCTGCAATATAAATCTTTCTAGCTCTAAAAAGAAATACATCAAAGCAGACGACGTCTTGTTATTATAGGAGAACCAATGCAATATCTCTAGTACAACTCTCATACCTACTGCTCAAAATTTCCCCAGAAATATATCTTGCAACATTTTTCCAAACAAAACGCATTTGGCCTTAACATGGTTGTATTCTGCGGGATTCAAACCAATGACCTTTCCACTTAGGGTGTGTCTTAACCATACCCTGCCACCAACTATTCTACATCTCACGAATAAGTCAAATAAACAAGTTAAATGTTATTTAACTTTATATTTATATTTAGATGAGTGAGTTAATAGTTAAATATATGTTTATAAAGTTGATATAATTCCTTTTTTTTCCATTGTTTTGGTGTTTTCAAGTTGAAGTTCATTTTAAACTGAAGAAGGGATTCCCTGAGGTTATCCTGAATAGACCCCTTTTCTCAAAAGGAAAAGGAATCAACCATGAACCATGAGGGGAATATTAATAGAATGAAAGAGATATTTAAAGCCATATTTTATGGTTGGTCATTCCAGGAAGGAAAAAAATATCTCAGCGAATCAACTATGTTAAGTAAGTAAATGACAAAGTGTAGTGACTAGCTTGTGCAATTAATGAAACAAGGCTAGATAGATGCATGCTTTGAATGAATGGCGAGAAACTTTATGACTTTCTCCCTTATCAACTAGGGCACCCATTTATTCTGCTAAGACAACCCAATATTGTCCAAGAGGGATCCTAAGGACATGTATTTAGTACTGAAGCATGTAAGGAGGACAAAAAATAAGGTCATTCCTCAACTCCATGAAGTGCTGCTATGCATAGAAATCCATCTTCGGTTCTAGAAAACAACCTTATTACTATTCTTGTTAAAAAATCTCTTATTTAGGAGATCCCAGGCCATCCTCTATCAGGACACAGAAATATATTTTCCCCTCCAAGTATGACTCCTCTGGTGCTCACAGCAAAATCAAGTTGACAAGGAGAAATCGAAATGTTTTCACCAATGCGACCTAATGCTCTGTTGAGACATTCAAATTAATTTAAAACTTGGAAAGTGAAGAAAGAGTTATAGGAATAGCCAAGTACATGCTCACAAAAATAAGCAAATTTGACAGGAACTAGAAAAACAAAGTTGTTTCTCAGTTGGAGCTTTGCACCCAAGCCAACCACAACTCAACATTGTCCATTGTCAAAGTTGTCATCACTGTCTCCTTGAGGCTATTTAGTGCAGTGAAATTTGGACTTTAACATCGAACACTCGTGAAAGAGAAGAGATGTAGAAAGACATATTAATTGAGTTAATTGATACAGTTTGCTAGCATCTTTTCATTGTGGTTTAATTACTTACTCTACATGACCATCCCTAACTACCAATACTAACTGTTATTCATTAACTTGATTGGTCACTAACACTCATGATATTTACTACATATTAATACATAAGATATCAGGGATCCTAATATATTATTGAGCGTCACTTATTCTAGCACCTCGTCTTAACACGAAATACAATTTTTTTAACTCCCCTCAATATAAAATCAATAGCAACTTACTCAATAACTAAGAATAATTACAAAAGTTGAAGGGAATTCTTGTTTAGTATTCAATAATGCAACACTTCTCTGGTTCTTAATATCTAAACACTACATTCTATTGTAGGATGCAGGTTGTGTTGGTAAAGAAATGTATGCAATGTCATATCAACCAAGTTTTGCATTGGGACATCAAAGGTAATTTCTTGATTTTATCAATATTTTTTCTTCTCTTTCTTTCATTATGAGATATGATTATAAAAACAAGTATTTGAACATGGAATTTTATGCTTTAAATATGATATTATTCGCCAATTGATAATAATGGGATTCTAAAGATTATGGATTTTTTCATGACAAGATCTTTCTTTAGTGACCAAAATGGAAACTTGACCAATAGAGTAATCACACTGTGATATAGGTAATTGAAATATGACCTATTTTATGATCATATTCAATTTTGTATATATTATGAATGCTTTATTTTTTACAATGCAAAATCTAGATGGAACGCCTTTAGGGTGTTTATTTTGCATTCTAATGTTATGTGTATCCCCTTGGAGCTTCCATTTCTCGCTTCTTTGTTTCTTTATGGTAGAAACAGTAATTTCATTGCCATCGAGTGTCCCTATGACATATAAGGTTTTGCATTCATATTTAAATGGATGTTGTTAATAGTCTTTAGGTATTTATACCCATTTCCAACATTTGCGCAATGACTATAGAGTATATTCCTATGCCTTGTCATGATTGTAGTTTGTTAAGTATATCCAATTCTATTCCTTCTCCTAGTCTTTCAAATCATGCTTGGTATTCCAAAGAAAAATATAATAATACAAGCTCATCCTATACTCTATGACCCCATGAATATGCTTATATCCAATGTTCTTGGGGATCATGTAGATCTCCCAGTGCAAGCTCCGCAACATCACCTTGGGAAGCAAATAAACATTATTAATTGGAATCACAATATATCCTAACCATTTGTCCTTATGGTTACTCATTAGCTTGATGGAATAAGGAACTTTTCTCATCCCATGGTGGATAGGATCCATGTGAAGCACCAACTATTGGGTTGATCATCCTTTTTAGATTCTCCTTATTGCTCCACTTATACATGGCTCTAGGATGATCATACTTATATACTATATCCTTGGCACCCAAACTAAGATAATTGTTGTTGATATGTCTCATATAGTGGTAGACTTACGGTTGCTAGGGAATAATGATTTTTGCAATCCCATTAAGCCAATTTCTTGAGTTTTGTTCAAAATTCCTAAAAAGAGTTTATGGATTTCATAACCTGCTTGATCATATATTGTGAACTTATACAATCTATCATCCTTTGCTGACCATTAGATACTCAAAGTTGTGTATTTATCCTTTTTACCATTATAGATGACTCTGTAAGTTAGGTTCCCAAATTCTTAAAGGGTGCTAGCTCAATAGAAGAGTGTCTGCCTTACAAACAGGAGGTTGGTGATTTGATTCCTCCATTCCCTAATGATATTATAATATCGGTTAAAAACAACTATATTAGAAAGCAAGAAATAAGAGATAAGTGACCAAACAAAATAACCAAAATTTGCATATAAAACTACTAAAAACGACTAAATTAGTGACCAAAAAATGAGAGATGCAAAACTAGGCATTAAAAAGGATTCAACACATGGTGCTAATGATGAATCCAAACATGGTGTTGATATGGTAGAAAAATAAGACATAAAGATAGGCATGACAAAGGATGCAACACATGGCACTAATGATGAAGCCAAACATGGCATTGATATGGTAGCAAAATAAGACGTTACTTTAGATGCAAAACATGATGCTACATTGGAAGAAAAATATGGTGCAACAATAGAAGCAATATTTGGCGTCATTTTGGTAGCAAAACAGGATGCAAAAAAGGAAGCAAAATTGGTGCAAATTTGGAAGTGAAAATTGGCACATATTTGGAAGTAAAACATGGTGCAAAATGGGATGCTAAAGTGGTAGCAAAAATGGATGATGCAATATTGGATTCTAATTTGGATGCTAAAATGGTGCTATTAAGGATGCAAATATGGGGCTAACGAGGATGTCATTTAAGAAGCAAAAGAAGACACTCGCCAGGAAGAAAAATAGGATGTTATTTAGGAAGCAAACCTCGACGTTGTTTAGGAAGCAAAGTTGGACATTATTTTGGAAGCAAAAAATAGACGCTATTTTGGACGTCAAAAAGGATGCTATCTAGGAAGCAAAAAAAACATTTTTTGAGACGCTTTAATTTTTGTCCATGACGCATCCCATTTGGCGTCTAGTTTGACCACTCAATGTAAAAAAAAATTACATTAACAAGGGATGTTAAATGCGACACTAATTCCAAGATTTGTTGTAGTGCAATTATGGAAATTATTAAGATAAAGAGAAATTTTGTCAGTGCTGCAAACATGCCTTGTAAGTCACTACAATGGCCTTCCTTTGACTACTCAAATGCATTGATATTCCTTGTTGTCACACTACTGTATGCAATGATACATTAGTTTTACATAACTAAAAGTTGGAGGGCATTCATTCTCTATATATGTACAAAACCTTGTATGGAATATGCAATTCTTTTATTCAAATCTAATTTACCTTGTTTAAATATTTTATCAATAACTCTGATATCGCTTTTTCATCCTGTTCTGATTTACACATCTTATTAGATGAACCGTCATGTTGAAGATCCAGCTGAACCCATGAATGATTCCATAGTTAGCTGTTTACCTTAATCCATGTTTTTTGGTTGGGGCGAGGACATCCATATTTTTGAAACCTCCCTCTCAACACTATTTAGAGCCTCTCCAGGTCCTCGATCTCCTAGCAGACTATTTTCAGAGATGATGTTGAAGATGTCATCTTTCCGGTGACATTGTATGTCATCAAACTTTCTTCTTTAAATACCTATGCCTAGGAAGATACGAGATGAGGTTGATGTAATAGAATTACCGTTCTCCATTTTCATCGTTGACAGTGGTAGCCCCACATGGGCCTCAAAGATGTTGAATGACCATTAGAGGGGAGATTGAGAAGAGACTTGATGCCTCATTGATCTAGGGTTTGAGGTATTTGAACCTAAGGTTTGTTGTTCTAATGAGATGGGATGATATGGTAATATGAAGTGATCTTCTTATGAGTCTTAGGCCAAGGAGGTGTGAAAAAAAATTGATATTTGCAATTGAGCATTTCTAGCAAGACATCTTTGGTCGAGATACTGAAAGAAATAGGAGAGGGAGCCTTATGTTAGAGGAGTGTCGCATTGACTCGTAAATGTCCTCATTTCATAGATGTAAATAGGATTCCCACTCACTATCTCCACCCCCTCTAGATAAGACATTTTCCCCTTGCATTTGCATTATATATAAAATAACTATCCATAATCATATCACAAAGACTCTCTAGAATAGATTTTTCCAAATCATAAAGATTTTAACAACGGTTAAGAGTCCTTGACATGTGACATTTCTAAGTGTTTGAACTCCATAAGTCCTTAAGAAAAGGATTTTCGAGCCAAACTTTTAATGGTGAACCTTGGAGAGAGCCCAAGTCATCCCATAGACCACTGTAATTAGGGGTCTAGATCCCAAGCATCATGAGGACCCTCAAATTATGAAGTGAGAAATGTAGACATTGGTTATGAAATTGCGCGTGCCCTTCTAAATTGAATTGAATTTGGGATCACAAAGGTCTTCACAGTGAGTTAAGATGAACTATTCTGCTTGATTTATTATTTTTTTCTGCAGAAAATAGTGATCATGGGAGCAACTATACAAAAGGAAACCCTCAGGAAATCTAGTAGACCTATGATTGAAAAAATGTCGTGGAAACATGAACTTATATAGATTGAGCTGCATGAAAGCATATCAACTCAAAACAAATGCTCATCATTAGAAATGTGAAGTGAAAGTAACCTCTATGAGTTTCAGTTTTGAAGGAACATAAAACTCAAAGAATGGATCTTATATGTATTCTGCATAACTAAATAGGCTCTATGAGTTTCACCAAATGAAATTTTAAAATTCACTTTACAACCTAACATTAAAATGGTATGGAAGGTGTCTATACTATATAGTACAAATAGCCAATAATAGGGCTGCACTTCTACACCTAGACAAGATTTTCTTCTTCAAGATGTTTAGCAGTGATTTGTGCTCATAAATCTCAACTTTTGGAGAAATTCTGAGTTTAATAGGATTTTCAGCCCATAACTTTGTTTGGTTCAAACTGATGTTTAACGACAAGTATAAAACCAAACATTGTTGCTTCTAATGTTGAAACCATATATGTTTTGCAGAGATGCACATCAAAACCATATGAGTATTGTATTGAATGCACATAAAACCCAAAGAATGCATTCTATATGAAATATGCATATCTCAATAATCTCTATGAGTTTTACCAGATAGAATTTTAAAACTCACTTTACAACCTAACCTGAAAATTATTTGGAAGGTGTCTCTAGAATCTAGTACAATTCATAATGGTGTGACTACTAATGTGAGTAAAATCAACTAATTTCAACATCAGTCAAATCTAAAGGGAAAAAGAGAAAATGTCACATAAAATAATTCAAAAAATTGCAAGACCCAACCGGTTTCATAATAAGGACTTTGCAATATCCTTGATAGAAAAAAACAATGATAACAATGCCTTCTAGAACCAAGATGATGTCTTCAACAAACTACTGTAAAATAGAACATGTTAGTGCTTCCCATCTTTGATAAAAAATAAGTTTCTCTAGTTGATGGTTGAAGCAAAATGAAAAGGTGACCTACGATGCATCTCCAAACGTCGTTATATTAGAGCAACACATGCCTAATAGATTTCCTTTCTTGTAAGCCTGTAGCTGTCTCTTCCACACATAACTGAAAACTTGTTGGAAATATTAACTTCCAGTGCTCAATTGCCCACAATAATTATAAACACAACTTGATATATATATATATATGTTATCTTGTATTTTTAATATTTTATGTACTTTTTCATTTTGCCGAGTAAACACCAAGTCAAAGGCTATATCAAGTCCACTCATAGTCAAATTTCTCAGCAAGTCTATTTTGATTTTGAGTTAGATAAATTTGGTTTCCTCACCCAACATAGGCCAGAAAATCCAACATGTTAGAGTTATCTCCTAGCTTTGTGTAGCCTACATCGTTCTTGATATTATCAAGACTCTATAATTAGTAACATAATGCTGCTTTATTTTTATTTTTTTCATTTTGCTTTTTTCTATAAACAAGAAGTAATGGATGGAAGATTCATTAAACCTTTTGAGTCTTTAACAAACATTTTAATATGTGCCTTTTGTAATGGATTGGTAATTTTAAGCTGCTCAACATCCATACTCATGAATTAAAAACTCATGCATATCTAATTTTTTGAAATGCAGCTGTCTAATTAGTACTATACCAAGTATGGAGAGTGGCATGCAAGATATGTCAAATCTTGGTAGTGTCAGGTATTCATCTCTTGAAGGGGAATTCTTGGAAAAGCAAGGAGATTTGAAATCAATTTGGGAGCCAAATATGAGCAGGGGTATATGGAATAACACAAATGTGGAGGATTTGAAGTGTTCAGTAAGACTTGAATCTATCAGAGGAGATTTCCTTACAAAGGTTGGTTTTAGTTTTTTATTCTTGGCAGGATCAGTGTTAATATTTGTGTTTGTCATTACATCTTTAATACCTTAGAGTTGTCTTATATGTGGACATGAACACCATAATTGATTGATGTTTGTTAGTATGGTATTAATGTTGTTTTAGTTTATGATGCTATTGTCACAATCTGTATTACAGGATTGGCAAAAGTTTATTAAAATGTGTCTAGATGTTGAGTTAACTCATCAGCAAGGATCAACTTTGATGGAATAATTAGGTTTACTTAAATAATAAACATTTCATACAGATGAAATTTTTGACTAAAACAAATGAAATGGATAGAAGGGAGTAAATTAAAACAAGGTTAATTAATTTCTTACAGTATCTTGTGAGGGTACTATAAGATGAACTACAATATGCAAAATTTAATCAAGCATTACTGGACTTAAACATTAACAGAAAAAAAAGAAGTGATAAAGTGGGGAATGACCAAATTCCCATGGAACTTACCTTAATCTTGTGAGCGGTGCAAAGTAATTTCAGTAGTAGTACTCCTGCCATGATCAGTATGTCTTAACATCTGACAATAACATTTTAGTTAAGCATCAGAAGTTGTTGATCCATTACTCTTATTCTTTCCCTATTCATCGTTGGAGCCAGTTTGTAGTTTGTACCAATATATGTATGTTTCCATTAGATTAACTATTTTTCCAGAAGATATTTAGTCAAGTACCCACATATTACATGATATACATCGCGAGGTATTTTAAGAATTGGTTGAAAGTGAGTTTAGTGTAGTCCAATTTTCTTTGGTTTGATATTATTCAAACTCTTTGAGAAGTGCAACAGGAAGGTAAAATTCATGGGTTTATAGGTCATCATTTACTTTTTTGTTATTTCTTTTGTGATTACTTTTGTTTTGGGCAGATTGTTTTTATTGTGGTTAATCAATTTTCATATATTGCTTCAATTTGTGGTATTCTTAAGACTGACCTTAATAAGAGTCTAGAACTTGAAGTACTTTACAATAACAGTTTATTTACATATGTTGTTTTTTTCATGTTTGTTTGTTATTGATATTGTTCAAAATAGTATAATGATATTTTTTGAACATAAGCCTCCTATATATTAAGGTGCAACTGTACTCATTTTCTCTTCTTGTATTTCATAGCTTTAACCCTATGTGTGAGCCATCAACTATGCAAGATCACTGGGGATCAAAATTGAATCAAAGTGGTGTTGGCATGGCCTCAAAAGAATCTAATTATGACTTGCTAGAGCCAATTGGTCATCATGATATAGTTGAAAAAGAGGCAGATGACTTCACCTTCCAATATGACTTAACACAATATGATGATGACGATGAGGTGAAAGAATCTAAGATTAAAGCCTTCTTGGATGAAAAGGTATCAGGATTTTTGCTGTAAGATTTTGTATGTTCTACTTGTTAGTGCCATAAATTGTTCTCAACTACTAGAAGAGCAAGCCAACACAATCTCTAAAATAAAACAAAGCAAAATTATATTTTTGTATTGTTTTGGTCTGAAAATTTCGTAAACAAGCTAAAAAAAGTACTAAATCATATAAATATTAAGGACTGAGATGAATCATATATAACAAATAAACTATAAAGAGTAAAGACAAGTGACTGAGTTCCACCCACAATCTACAAGCATTTCATGAACAAAACATTATACAAGAAACAAAATTGCACATTGAGTGATTTAACAAATCATAAATGAAACCATTAATGAAGATAATAAGGGCTTATCAGTGATATATATCATAATCAGTCTGCAAAAATTACATGAGAGTTTGAATCTTAGCTTGATACAGTAGCTCTTGATCCTCCCCTTGCACAAAATCCAAACCCCCCTACCATCTAATTTATTTCTTTTATGCTTGTTACATCCCAAAAACAATCACTTAACTAACAAACTAACTTTTAGGTCAAGCTCTCGAAACTGCTACTAAAATGATTGTTTTTTCAAAATAAACTATTAACTTTACAAAAATTAACCATAAGACACCTATCAGTAATGATATTTAAAGATTTTTGGTTGACTCAGCCAGAAGTGCTATCCCTTCCAAAGCTTGTGATTTCCTTCTGGTTCTTTGTTGTTCTTTTTCCAAGTCTTCAACTTTCCTTGACAGTTCTTGATTTTGCTGAGTCAAATCCTGGATTTTCTGGTTCAACTCCTCAAATTTGACTTGAGTGTGCCTCTTAATTTTTAAAGCTTCCTTTGAAACCACAATCATCTCCTAGTAATGTGAGTTAATATCTTCAAGATATTCCCTTAATCTCATGTTTTCCATGACCAAACCCTCATTGGTTTCATTTAGAAAATCAATTTGATACTTATACTGTTTAACAGTCTTTTGAATATTTTCATTTTCTGAGTCTATGCATTTTCCTTCTTCAAATGAGAAAGATTTCTCTGATAACCAAGGGATATTCAGTTTCTTGGAAATTGCATCATCATCTTCTTCATGCTCATCTGCTACTGCTATAGGAACCTTTTGAGACCTATCTCCTTTAATGCTGGAATCTTTTGACTGTTCTAAAACTCTGTTTTTTACTGAAGATGATTTCACAGTCAATAAATCTTCTTTCTTACTATCAACCTGTTGAGAATTCAGGTCTTCATCTTCTTCCAAATCTTCTCGAGATGAGGAGTCTTCTATTTAAATAATTTTGTCCTTCATCAATATAGGGTTTAAAATTATTTTCATGTTAAGTATTAACTTATTCTTTGCTCTTGTTTTGGGTCTCCAATTTGATTCTCCTATCATTGCATAAGACTTCCCACGAAACTTTATACTAGAAATTTGTACACCTTCATGCTTTAGTTTAAGCCTTGAATTTCCTTTGAGTTTTTTATTTGGAATTTGTATGTTCTCAGCTTCAGGCTTGGCTGGAACAAAAAAATCTGCTATGTTTTCTTGAATATCAGTGAAATCATGATCATGTTCAACTGATTTCCTTTCTTCTTCCTATTTCAACATTGTTGCCTGGACTTCTTCTACATTTTTATAAACTTCTATCTGATTACCCTCATAAATATCTCTTTGCTCTTCACATATAGGTTCCTCGAGCTTCTGAGCTGAAGCCTTCTCTTGAACATTTTCTTCCACTGACTCAACAATGGCTTCCTTCTTTAATCTTTTCACTAGGCTGTAATGTTTGCTCACCTGTCTCTTTTTTTACTGGTCCTCTTTTTCACTCTGGAATCCTAACCAGAACAAGAAGTAGTCCCAAGTTTTACCCTTTTTCTGAAGCACAGTGCAAATGATCATTTTTATTAAGCCATGGTGGAAGATAGATTGTTGGGTATTATTTTTATGTCCTTTTACCCTAATTGACATTTTCTGTAGGATCTTTAGAAAGAAAAAAGGTAGATTCATTCTGGACTCTTGGTTTAGATGCTGTAGAAATCTGATATGATACTTGAAAACTGAAGTGAATCTTCCCTCACAGGTGACATAACTTTGTAATATTTTAATAGGATCCCTCCACTCAGGTTTGAAATTTTGTACATGCACACCCTTACTTCAATTTGCTTCAACCCCAAGCAATAGGAAATCCCTTGAAATGAAGGTGAATGAAACTTTATTAAACCAAAATTATCCATCATATGCAATGTCTATTGCTTCACCTATCAGTTCTCTTGTTAACTCAATTTTGAGGGTATTGAACAAAATTGTATCTTTATCTAACCCCTGGGAAAACCCATATGATACTTCAGAATGAAAACCATCAATATTTTCAAAGTACTTAAACCAACCAGCTTTCTGGAATATTTTTGCACATTCAGAAAATCTATTAGCCCAATCCATATCAGTTAGTTCGGCCTTTTTGGTTTTACCACTCCTCTTCATTTCTCTGCACTAAACCCTAACTGTATATTTCTTTCAAACAGTTCAGGAAAATTTGCAATAATTCTCTACACAATGGAATTGATAACTCAAACAAATCGTATTTCACAGGATTACAATTTTTTTTACTATCACAAGACTATGTCAATGCTGCCCCTAATCCTGGTCAATAATTGCGCTACCTAAGCATACAGTTATGGTGATGATGAACTAACCTCCTATGTTTGCGATATTATGTCTTCAATGAATATTTAGCAACTCTTAGTACCTTACTCTGCAATCGCCCAAATATTCAACCACTTTCTTCACAATTTCGTCCAATGAAATACTAACAAGTATAACCATGATCTCTGCAGCTTCTCATATACCCATCAAACTCGTCACTGGATTTGATCATGCTCTAAGAATGCGCTATCATAAATGTTTAAGAAATTTCCACTCTTCAAGATTTCAGATAGCTGCAATTTACTTGTATAATATTTACCTTATCTTGCACACTTGTCGTAATGATTATTGAGGTCTATACACGTATCATTTTGTCTTTACAGATGTAAAAACTTCCATCATTTGTGATTTTGAGAAACTCCCAACCTGATAGTACAATTTTTTAGTGCCTCAACTTTCTTGTAGCGCTTTAGTTCATGGTCTTTCCCTTTTGCACTATAGGAATCTCCCTGCTGAATATTTTTGTTAAATGGCTTCAAAACAAAGGGTTAGGTAATATGACTAGACTTAGATTAAACCTTATGATAAGTTTTTTCAACTTTTCAAAAATATATACACCTAATAAGCCCATTAAAACTATAAAATCAATGAAATAAAGTAAATTAAAAAAGAAATGACATGAAATCAAATAAAAATATGCTCATTATTCTAATACCTTAGAACCAAGTTCAAAATTTAAAAGAAATAAGAAAAATAATGCATTGAAAAAGAAACATATAATCTAAAACAAAATCTAGCTATAACATCTGGGTCCTGCTGCGGGATGAAGTCCTCCTTGTGAGGATTCAAGAACCTGTAGATTAGTGCCTTCTACCATTTAACTGAACCTATCTGCTACTCTACAAAAAATCCATTTGGCTATGGAGTCTTTATTCAATCTTTCACTCACTGGTATATACAATGAATGACAAATTCCCTTCATTCAAATCCTCTAAAAATGTTTGAGGAATCATCCATTCACTGAATTGGACAATTCCTCACCTTCCAAATTCTGTAATATGAAATTATTTTTCTCCAAAAATTTTGAAATTATGAAAGGACCAAGCCATAAATTGTCAAACTTACCATGCCTACCTTTCTGTTCCTTTCTAACATCCCACCTTAGTACCATATCTCCAAAGGAAAAAGTGTTTTCTTTTATCTTCTTTCTATACATTTGAGCCTTTTCTTCTATAGATTCACGTTCCTGTTGTAATTCAATCAGTGCATAAACTCTCCTTTGAATATCATTAGGTTCCTCTTGACTATCTTGAAATAATTTCATCATTGGAATACCTAGTTGAACTAGAAAGACGACATTAGTGCCATATACTAACTGAAAAGGAGAAGTTCCAATTGCTTTCTTAGTTGTTATCCTGTCTACCCAAAGTGCATATTTCAACATTGAATCCCATGACCTTTTATTTTGACTCAACAACTTCTTGATGCTTTGAATAATATTCTTATTGGTTGATTTTTCCAACCCATTCCCTTGAGGGTAATAAGGTGTTGAATGCTTCAAGACAATCCCAATTTGTTCACAAAATGCAATGATAGCTTTAGACTTAAAGGATTTAGTATTATCAGTCAACAACTTCTTAGGACAACAAAATATGCTAAGAGTATTTTCTTGAATAAAACTGATTATTACCTTATCAGTTGCATTCCTAGTGGGAATGGCCTCCACCCATTTGGTGAAAAGATCAGTGGCTGTCAGTATCCATCTATGCTGTCCCAAAGATGTAGGTTTTATTTCACCTATGAATTCTAAACCCCATTGCTGAAAAGGGGAATTCACTACAATGAGTTTCAATGGTAAAGACATAACCTTCTATTTACCAACAAACTTTTGACAAGGAACACAATCTCTAACCTGCTGATATACATCAGAGAATAGAGAAGGCTAGTAATATCTAGATCTTAGTATTTTATAAGCAGTAGCCTTCCATTATTTGTGTCCTCCACAAGCACCTTCATGTGATTCTGAAATTACTTCCTTAGTCTCTGACTTGTCTAAACATCTGAGCAAAATACCTCCTGAATCCTTCCAACACAACTGCTGATCTACTAAACAGTATTTAGTAGCTTTTAATTTTAGTGACCTAATTGCCTTTTTATCTAGATGTTCAGGATACTATAAATACAATAAGAAATGAACAATGTTTGCATGCCATGTAGATTCTGCATACTGCTCCATAATGTTTTCCTTCTCTTGCTCAGCTTGCAATTCTTCCCGTATAGGATGTTATGCCATCAAATGAAGGCCTAAAGCTTCATAGTTTGAATCAGCCAATAACTTTGCTAGATATTTTCCTTTCACCAGCTTAGTAGGATTTATTTCCACATCATACTCCATTATCTTAGCAATCCATTTTCCTCGTTTCCCTTCACTATCAGGCTAAGTTAAAATATCCTTAATTGAAACATTGGGAACATAAGCAATGAATTTTGAATGCAAGACGTAAATTCTAAAAAATTTTAATGTTTTTACTATTGAATAAGATTGCTTTTCCAAGGTACTATAATTCAACTCTGAATCCCTAAGGGTCTTGCTGAAAAATGCAATTGGCTGCTCCAATCCATCATCATTTTTTTGTAACAAAACAATAGCTATTGTGTCCAGTGATGCAAAACAAAAAATCAGAAAATATTTCGAAAAATCAGGGCTCACTAGCACCAGTGCTTCTATCATAGCTTGCTTTATCTTCTCAAATGAATTCCTGGCCTCTGCTTTCCATTTTACTTCCTGATATTTCTTCAACATAGTTGTTATTTGTTTGATAGTTTCAGCAAAAATTGCTATAAACCAGTGCAGAAAATTATTTTTCCCAATAAAAGATTGCACATCCTTCTTACTTCTACGTAAACTAGTTTTTAAAATGGCCTTGACTCTTTCTAGATCTATCCTTATCCCATCAGCTGAAACCAAATGTCCTAATAGCTTACCCTCCTGCACAGCAAAATGAGACTTTTTTGGATTTAGTGACAGTCCATATTTTCTGTACTTTAAGAAAGTTTGTTTGAGGTGCTTTAGATGTTCTTCATCAGACTGTGAAAAAATTGTAATATCATCCAAGTAAATCACAACAAACTTCTCTTTCTCCCCAACAAAGGCTATATCCATATCCCTTTGAAAGGTGGCGCCAACATTCATCAATTTGAATGGCATTTTGTCATACCCCAAAGCGTAGTGAAGGCTGTCTTCTCTCGGTCATCTGGATGCATTGAAATTTGGTTATACCCGGAGAATCTATCCACCATTGAAATCCTTTGAGCACCCACCACCTTCTGCAATATTTTCTCAATTTTTGGTAATGGATAAGTGTCTTTCAGTGAGGACCTATTTAGATTATGGAAGTCTACACACAACCTTATCTCTCCATTCTTTTTCCTGAAAGGAACTAGGTTTTCTACCCATGATGCGTATCTAGGAGGAACAATGATTTTTGCATCCAATAATTTTTTAACCTTTTTTTCTATGACATGAAATAATGTAGGATCGATTCTTCTTAGTTTTTGTCTGAATGGTTTTACATTAGGCTTCAAAGGAACTTTATGTTGAATAATACTAGTGTCATAAGTTTTTAAATGTTCGTATGACCAAGAAAAAATATCAACATATTCTTTCAACAACTTAATGTACCTGTCTCTTTGCTCCACTAAAAGTGCTTTAGAAATCTTCACTATCCTGGGCTACTCCTTTGTACCAATATTACAGTCCATAACATTCTCTTCTAAAGACTGCATAGCTAGTTTCAATCGAGTGTCATCTTTTGAAAAAATCCTTTCAATGGGAACCAAACCCTTGGGAATAAAATTACCTTTCATCTCAATAATTTTATGACCAACAATTTCATTTTCTGAATATTCCTCATCATTTTCAGTCCCATCATCCTGCTCTTGATCAATTAAAGAATTAGAGAACTCACCAGTCAATTCCAAGAATCTCTTAATCTCCAAGTCATCTTCAAAAACCCTCCATTTTTTGATATTATCAAGAACTGAAGGTCTGTACCTGACTTCTATGGGATACTTTAAATAAGTTATTTTTGGAATCTTGAAATGAGTAGCTGCTAGAGCAAGTGAATTAGTAGTCTGGTTATGATCTCTAGGAATATAGGAAAGGTTAAATGCAATAAAAAAGTTATCAGTCATGTCCCAGGCCTCATTCCGATATACTTTCAACAAATCCTGCTTTACTTGATACTTGTCCCTTAACTGTTGGAAAACCAATTTGGAGTCGCCATAAACAAAAATTTGCTGAATGCCTAGGTCTTTGTAGCATTTAAACCCAACAACAATGCCTCATACTCTGTTGTATTTTTTGTAGTTACAAACTCCAATTTATACATCAAACTTATCATCTCACCACTAGGGGAAACCAAAACAATACCTGATCCAGCTCCTTCTTTAGCTGAAGAACCATCAAAATACATTTTGCACATCTCATCCTTCTGTTCAACATAGTGTTTGACTGGTTTGTCTTCCTCAACCTGCAACATACATAGGCCCAAATCCTTTTCTACATCATATAATGGATGATTTGTTGGATTCCTATCATCAGTAACAATGTAAGAAAACTGTAATTCTCTATACAACCTCCTATTCTCACCTCCAAAAACAAGAATTGTTGCATATGACAAATCCATCTGTAAGGTACCCCCTACCTTCTTAGCCCAAGAACTAGAAAGTAATATTCCAAATTTGGGAGTGATATCTGCCACTACTACATCAATGATGACACTCTTCATAGGCAATTGAGTTAAATTAACCACCATATCCTTAATTACTCCCAAAAATTTCATAGCCATAGAATCAAAAGCATACAAGTCATGATAGGGTTTTGTAATACTTAAACCCAGAGCTTCCATAACTGCTTTTGGAATCAAATTGTGAGAAGCATTAGAATCAAGTAAACAATTGTGAATCATATGATCATGAACAATCAATGTTATATAGAAAGGTGGAGATGAACTTGAATCCTTCTTAGTTTTGTCAGCTAGAGTAGATCCAATAAAGATTTTAGGATGTTCTTCTTGTAGGTTTACTGTATCTGAAGGTGTTTGAATAGCTTCCAAACCCATCATCTTTAAAACTGAATTTTTATAACAAGGATTTTTTATCAACTCCATAAAAGGCATTGGAATTTTAATTTTACACAACTCATTTTCAAAATTAAAATTCTGCAGATTCTTATTCACTTCTTCAACTTCAATAACCTTTTTCTGGATTTCCCTGATTCTTCCCTTTTTCCTGTGTTTGACTGCATGACTGTTTGAGGAAGAACTATTTTCTTTTTAGGGTTTTGAGAAACCTGCTTTTGTCCTTACCTCAAATCAATAGTCCTCTTGGGTTCAGACTGCCATATCTCAGCTGTCACTTCAAGACCTAAATCATTCTCTATCTGAAAAATATTTGCATCATAATATTCAGAATTTAAATAATCTTCTTCAGTTAAAAAACCTTCTGTCAACAGTTCCCCAAAATGATTTATGTCTTGATTTGTATCCTCAAACTTCCCATCTTCCTATTCTTCTCCTTCATCATTGACATTGTTTTGAAGTGGTGGTGGCACCTTCTGATCTTCAGCTTCTCTTCTCTCCCTTTGTATATCATTATTCCTTCTTTCTCTAGGAATAAAAATAGGTGCAAAATGGCACCTAAACTGATTAGGGTTATTAGGGTTTCTTTCCTCTTCTTGAGCAGGTCTGTTTGAATTCTTCTCCAATTACAATTTGTTTAATTTTGTTGTTAACTTTTTTACTAATTTATCCATTTCATCAATTTTACTATCAGCTGATTGTGATATTGAAACTACTGAAGCAACCTCCTTTTTACCTTTAATGTCATAATTTTTCTGATCTGAATTGATTTTCAGTCTATTATAAGCTAGGATATTGGATTCTACCTCTAACGCTGCTTCTTGCATGTTTAATAGACTGACTGGTCTTCTTTCTCTCAGCTGTAGAGAAGATTCATGATCAAAAGAATTTGCATAGGTAATTTTTGTTGAAGTTTCAGAGGGTTTGATTTCTACTAAAATTCTACCATACATCTTGTTAAATATTTTAGAAAAAACTGCTATGGTTTCATTTTTCTTCCTCCTTAAGGCTCCAAATTTAGTAATATAGTAAGTGTGATCCTTGTTATCACCCCACTGCCTCATGAAAACATCCTGAAGCTCCTCTATTAGGGTAATTGAATTTGCTAGTAGTTCTATGAACCACTTCCTAACCTCCCATCTAGACTCTGCACAAACATTCTCATCCATACATCTTTTGCTTCAATGTTTTGGTTATCTGCATAACTGAGAAATGCATCCCAGTGCTCCTCAGCTGTTGTCTCACCTTGTTTATTGAACCTAGGAAAGTACTTTTGATAATCTCCTCCAGGGAGAGCATTTAAGGGCTGAGGAAGGACTACTAGAGCATACCTAGCTACCACCATCCTATCCATCATATTTAATGGAGGTTGTTGTCCTGCCATTTTTAAACTGATTTGTTTGGATGAAGGAAAAGCTTGGCTGGAACTTGGATGAAAAGGGATTTTACTGACTTTGAACTGAAACAATGGGATTTTTCTAGGAGATTGATTTTTTGCCTCTTTAAAGGACTGAGGATCAGTAAAGATTTGAAAACTGCTAACATGTATAGAAGGTGTTAACCATGTTGAATATTGTTTTTCTTCCTTGGAAAGTGGAAACAGTGATAGTAGGTCAAATTGATTAGGGCTACATAAAGCTGGGGATGGCTGTGATTTCTTAATTTTCCTAGCTTCTTTCAGAATTTTCTCTGGGTCTAAGCCTCCCAGGTGTAATGGTGAAGTAGGTCTCCTTCTTGTCCCAACCTTCCTAGTAGCCACTATGGATACTGTCTGGTGAAAAGTAGTCCAAATGATTTGCTAGTTTTGTCCACCTCTCAAAACCAGTTGAATGATAAAAAACCCAGGGAATGTATGCTTGAGCTTCATCCCCAGCAACGGCACCAAAGATGTTAGTGCCAGAAATTGTTCTCGACTACTGGAAGAACAAGCCAACACAATATCTAAAATAAAACAAAGTAAAATTGTCTTTTTGTATTGTTTTGGTCTGAAAATTTCATAAACAAGAGGGTAACATTAAACAAGATTAAAAAAAAGTACTAAATCATATAAAGATTAAGGACTGAGATGAATCATATATAACAAATAAACCATAAAGAGTAAAGACAAGTGACTGAATTCCACCCACAACCTACAAGCATTTCATGAATAAAACATTATACAAGAAATGAAATTGCACATTGAGTGATTTAACAAATCATAAATGAAACCAGCAATGAAGATAATAAGGACTTATCAGTGATATATATCATAATCAGTCTGTAAAAATTACATGAGATTTTGAATCTTATCTTGATACAATAGCTCTTGAGCGTTCCCTTGCACAAAATTCGAACCCTCCTACCATCTAATTTCTTTCTTTTATGCTTGTTACATCCCAAAAACAATTACTTAACCAACAAACTAACTTTTAGGTCAAGCTCTCGAAACTGCTACTAAAATGATTGTTTTTTCAAAATAAACTATTAACTTTACAAAAATTAACCATAAGACACCTGTCAATAATGATCTTTAAATATTTTTGGCTGCCTCAGCCATAAGTGCTATCTCTTCCAAAACTTTTGATTTCCTTCTGGTTCTTTGTTGTTCTGTTTCCAAGTGTTCAACTTTCCTTGACAGTTCTTGATTCTACTGAGTCAAATCCTGGATTTTCTGGTTCAACTCCTAAAATTTTCCTTGAGTGTGCCTCTTCCTTTTTAAAGCTTCCTTTGAAACCACAATCGGCTCCTAGTAATGTGAGTTAATATCTTCAAGATCTTCCCTTAATATCATGTTTTCCATGACCAAACCCTCATTGGTTTCATTTAGAAAATCAATTTGATACTTATACTGTTTAACAGTCTTTTGAATATTTTCATTTCCTGAGTCTATGCATTTTCCTTCTTGAAATGAGAAAGCTTTCTCTGATAACCAAGGGATATTCAGTTTCTTGAAAATTGCATCATCATATTTTTCATGCTGGTTTGCTACTTCTACAAGAACCTTTTGAGACCTATCTCCTTTAATGTTGGAATCTTTTGACTATTCTAGAACTCTGTTTTTTACTAAAGATGATTTCATAGTCAATGAATCTTCTTCTTACTATCAGCCTGCTGAGAATTCAGGTCTTCATCTTCTTCCAAATCTTCTCGAGATGAGGAGTCTTCTATTTCCGTAATTTTGTCGTTCATCAATCTAGCATTTAAAATTCTTTTCATGTTAAGTCTTAACTTATTCTTTGCTCTTGTTTTGGGTCTCCAATTTGATTCTCCTATCATTGCATAAGACTTCCCATGAAACCTTATATTGGAAATTTGTACACCTTCATACTTTAGTTCAACCACTGACTTTCCTTTGAGTTTTTTATTTGGAATTTATATGTTCTTAGCTTTAAGCTTGGATGGAACAAAAACATCTGTTATGTTTTCTTGAATATCAGTGAAATCATGATCATGTTCAACTGATTTCCTTTCTTCTTCAAGTTTCAAAACTGCTGCCTGGACTTCTTCTACATTTTCAGAAACGTCTATCTGATTACCCTCATAAATCTCTCTTTGCTCTTCACATATAGGTTGCTCGAGCTTCTGATATGAAGAATCCTCTTGAACATTTTCTTCTACTGACTCAACAATGGATTCCTTCTTTAATATTTTAACTAGGATGTAATGTTTGTTCACCTGTCTCTTTTTTGACTGGTTCTCTTTTTCACTCTGGAATCCTGACCAGAACAAGAAGTAGTCCCAAGTTTTACCCTTTTTCTAAAGCACAGTGCAAATGATTAGTTTTATTAAGCCATGGTGGAAGATAGATTGTTGGGTATGATTTTTATGTCCTTTTACCCTACTTGACATTTTCTGCAGGCTCTTTAGAAATAAAAAAGGTAGATTCATCCTGGACTCTTGGTTTGGATGCTGTAGAAATCTGATATGATACTTGAAAACTGAAGTGAATATTCCCTCACATGTGACATAACTTTGTAAGGTTTTAATAGGCTCCCTCCACTCAGGTTTGAAATTTTGTACATGCACACCCTTGCCCCAATTTGCTTCAACCTCAGGCAAAAGGAAATCCCTTGAATTGAAGGTGAATGGAACTTTCTTAAACCAAAATTCTCCCTCATCTGCAATATATGTTGCTTCAGCTATCAGTTCTCTTGGTAACTCAATTTTGAGGGTATTGATCAGAACTATATCTTTATATAACACCTGGGAAAACCCATATGATACTTCAGAATGAAAACCATCAATAATTTCAAAGTACTTAAACCAGCCAGCTCTCTGGAATAGTTTTGCACATTCAGGAAAGCTATTAGCCCAACCCATATCAGTTGGTTCAGCCGTGTTGGTTTTACCACTCCTCTTCATTTCTTTGCACTAAATCGTAACTGTATATTTCTTTCAAACAGTTGAGGAAAATTCACAATAATTCTCTACACAATGGAATTGATAACTCAAACAAATCGTATTTCACAGGATTACGATTTTTTTTATTGTCATAAGACTATGTCAATGTTGCCCCTAATCTTGGTCAATAATTTCACTACTTGAGCATACAATTATGGTGATGATGAACTAACCTCCTATGTTCGTGATATTATGTCTTCAATGAATATTTAGAAACTCTTAGTACCTTACTCTGCAACCGCCCAAATCTTCAACCGCTTTCTTCAAAATTTCATCCAATGAAATACTTACAGGTATAACCACGATCTCTACAAATTCTCATACACCTATCAAACTCGTCAATGGCTTTGTTCATGCTCTGAGAATGCGTTATCATAAATGTTTAATAAATTTCCACTCTTCAAGATTTCAGACAGCTGCAATTTACCTATATAATATTTACCTTATCTTGCACACTTGTCGTAATGATTATTGAGGTCTGTAGACATATCATTTTGTCTTTACAGATGTAAAAAATTCCATCATTTGCAATTTTGAAAAACTCCCAACCTGATATTACAATTTTTTAGTGCCTCGACTTTCTTGTAGCGCTTTAGTTCACGGTCTTTCCCTTTTGTGCTACATGAATCTCCCTGCTGAATATTTTTGTTAAATGGATTCAAAACAAAGGGTTAGGTAATATGACCAAACTTATATTAAACCTTATGATAAGTTTTTTCAACTTTTCGGAAATATATACACCTTAAGTCCATTAAAACTATAAAATCAATGAAATAAAGTAAATTAAAAAATAAATGACATGAAATCAAATAAAAATGTGCTCATTATTCTAATACCTTAGAACCAAGTTCAAAATTGAAAAGAAATAAGAAAAACAATGCTTTGAAAAAGAAACATATAATCTAAAACAAAATCTAGCTATAACACTACTCATTCTTTGTCAAAGCAATTGAACTAATAATCTACAACTATAAATTTTGAAATGTTCTTTTACATTTAATAGGAATTAGAATTGAAGAGATTGCAAACTCCTCTGTATGAATAATTTTACAACTATACCATTAATACTACTGCAAGATGAGAACATGACATGAATAGTAGTGTTGCTACTCCAATGCTGATCAAATATAAATTTCCTAGTAAAAAATCTAGTGGCGAGCCATAGCTTGCCATGAATAACTGTGATAGTGAGGCAAGTATGATCTTAGGTAGTCTAGCAGGAGGTTAACCTAGTGTTGATTGCACCCCACTTTGTGAGCTTACATCGCCTAAGATAAATCAGTTAAGAGGACTTTGACATGAAACTCCTCAAGGATCACCAAGCCCCAGGTATGTTGAAAAACAAGAATTTTAGAATTATGTAAGCATCACGAAATATGCATAATTAAAATATATCTAGTTGGAGGTCCTTGTAATACATCTTAACTAACTCAGTTAGATGCAGAATTAGAATATTGGTCATTTGTATTTCCATCCCTCCTGGCATGTTTGTTGTTATTATAATGTTTGTACATGAATAATGCTTTCCTCAACTTTTGGCATGAGTTTGACATACAAGGATTCTAAAATATGCCATGGTAAAAGGTCCTCAAAACCCTGCATGTTGGGTATCACAAATGTAGTCTACAATGAAAAGGTCTCGAGAGAAGGGTTTTCATGCCTAAATAATAATATGAGATATCAGTTGATGATAAGTCAGCACAGGGCCCCTTCTTATGGTCAACATCCATAATGAAAACATGTAGAAGTACATAGCAATATGGGTTTTCTTATTAAACAAACATGTTCTGATCAAACCGATCCTAAAATAAAATAATATTCTAGCGAAGTGAGTTGTTTAGCATGAGCATGTCTTGGTTATTCTACATTATAGATCAGAGTTTCTACTATTCTATGTATCTATAGTGGTTTGCGGTTATTATGAGTCATAAGCCATTCAACATTTGAGGAGGTTTAACATAACTGTCTTTAGGGAGAGCATAGCATAATGGAATTTCATGTGGAACCAAGCAAAATGGAATTGCATATCATAATAAGAATACCATGGATAATGGAAATGTAGGTGGAACTAAACAAAACCTTTCTCCTATATTCATAAGTTATATAAATGTCTGTGATGTTGATAAATGAAAATATCAAGACCTTTCTTAATCCATACGACTACATTTACATATGATGAAACATGAAGACAAGCAATGTTTAAAAATGGAGTTGAGCATTGTCATCTTTGAAAGAAACCACCCTGGAACCTGCTTCACCATATTATTATAATACCTCAAAAAAAAATTGCAGACATTTGAGAAGACCTCAAAGAGCAGCAAAAGGGTTGCTACAACTTGTAATAATGCTGCCCAAAATAGGGCAAGCATAATGAGGGCGGCCATGAGGATTATGAAAGGTTAGGGCTTAGTTTAGAGGGTTGTTGTTAGATATTGGTGACAGTAATTATATTCGAACAGAGGTCTCATGACTCTTATTTTCCAATCAAAACTTGTACTGCAGAGTAAAATCTCGATGACTACAAACCCAGGGTTACAAATGTTATCCACCATAAACTCAATTAAAATGTAAAACCCTCACGGGTTCATACATAATTGAAAAAAATTGTGTTCTATTTTCCTATCGTGGCATAGTCATCGAGAATCCACAAGATCACGGTTAAAAACTTATGACCCTATTTGAAATTTAATAGGACCGAATAAAGGCCCGACGGCATGGCATTGCAAGCTTGTACAAATTGTGTAAAAATGACATAAATATATTTTTATCTAAATAAGAGGGTATCCATTAGCACAATCAAAACATAATCACATGGTTGTAAAACCAACCATGCCCTCACAAGGTCCTTAAAAAAATTAAATTATATGGCTGGCGAGACAGTCGAGGGACTGCCTTTACATCTGAAAAGATGACGAAACCAAGTTTAAAGGCCACACAACTACTAAAACAATACATCACTCTCACAAAAAAAAAACAAATTTGGGTCTCCAACTATACCCAAAGAAAGTTGGACAAACCACAGAACCGAAAGGGGAAGGTTCTAGTCTTACCCGAACCATGAACCCCTCCGTATTCTAACCCACACTTTTTGATGTTGCAGTAGACCGCTCGATTAGTTCCCGCACATACAAATTTAGTAGTTAGGTAGAAGATTAAGAAATCAATATTTTAAATATGTTTTTGATATGTACAAAAACCTGGAAAATATTCTTACATGTTGCTACAAAGACACCCAAGACAACTGGGGAAGTTTTGCTAAATGCATAGTGCAAGAGGAATGGTATTGAGGAATGGTATTGATGATGATGATGATGATGACGATGATGATGGTGAGGATGATGATGATGACGATGATGATGATGACAATGATGATGATTCCAATGATGACGATGAATATGATGATGATGATAACGATGGTTTAAACATAACTAAATAGATGTAAACATAATACATTATGCAACAAAATGTATTCATGACATATTACCTCCTAGAATCCAACATTGCTACAATGTCATTCATATTCTTCATCCTCGTCATTGTTGGAGTCATCCTCATCATTGTCATCATCATCCTCTTAATACTCATCCTCATCATTGACATCATCATCGTCATCATTTCAGGGATTTGTACATGGAAAGGACTACCATGTACATGGAATAGGTGTAGTGAATGGAAGTGCATTTCAGGGATTTGTACATAATCGGAATTTTTAACAATGCATTGATTCACATTCATATAAAATGTCATTGATTTGGCATGATGATGATGATGATGATGATTATGATGATGATGGTGATGATGATGATGATGATAATGATGATGATGGTGATGATGATGTCGATGGTGATGATGCTGTCGATGGTGATGATGATGATGATGATGGCAGTGATGATGATGATGCTGCTAATGATGATAATGATGATGAGGATGATAATTATGATGAGGATGATGGTGATGATGAAGATGGTGATGATGATGATGATGATGATGGATGATGAGTATGATGATGATGGTGATGATGATGATTATGATGATGATGATGACGACGATGACGATGATGATGATGATGATGGCGATGATGATGATGATGAGGATGATGATGGTGATGATCATGATGAATATGATGATGATGATGATGATGATGATGATGATTATGATGATGATGGGGATGATGGTGATGATGATGATGGTGATGATGATGATGAAGAAGATGATGACGATGATGACGATGATGATGACGATGATGATGATGGTGAGGATGAAAATGATGATGATGATGATGGTTTAAACATAACTAAATAGACATAAACATAATACATTATGCAACAATATGTTCTCATGACATATTACCTCCTAGAATCCAACATTTCTACACTGTCATTCATATTATTCATCGTCGTCATCGTCGAAGTCATCCTCATCATTGTCATCCTCTTTATCCTCATCATCAACATCGTCATCATCATAATTTTAGGGATTTGTACATGGAAAGGACTACCATGTACATGGAAGAGGTGCAGTGAATGGAAAGGACTACCATGTACATGATGATGCTGATGATGGCGATGTTGATGCTAATGATGATGATGGTAATGATGATGTCGATGATGACGATGATGATTATTATGATGATGCTAATGATGATGACGACGAGGATGATGATGATGTTCAGGATGATGGTGATTATGATCACAAGTCAATGATGATGATGATGACGATGATATGATGATGATGATGATGATGATGATGATGATGTCGATGATGATGATGATGACAATGATGATGATGTCGATGATGATGATGATGATGGTGATGATGATGATGATGATGATGCTAATGATGACGATGATGAGGATGATGATGATGATGAGTATGAGGATGATGGTGATGATGATGATGGTGATGATGGAAACGTTGATGATTTACTAAACCCAAACCCTATATATTATTTTTATATATATTCCTCACACTAAACTTAAATTATTTACTAAAAATAGAAATTTATTTATACAAAAGAGAAGAATTATTGAGAAAATGGATGATTCCCCTGAAATAAAAGAACAATTTAAATAAAAAAAATGAATAACAATTCAAGAGAAAAAGAGGAAATGAAATTTTTTAAGAGAAGGTTAGTGAATGCCGATTAACTATTTTACAAGATGCAAATGGATTATGTACAACTATAAGTTAATCTACGATCATGTTGAGAAAATTATATGGCCATAGATTTATATATTGTTGCATTATTTGGATTGGAAGCCTACTATATTGTTTGGGTTGGAGGCATACTATATTGGCATAGATGTCATGTTTTTGAACCTAGAAATTAAGGGTAAAATAATTTCCTTGGTTTATGATTGTGATATAAATACCATAACCCATTCCAAGCTATCATTGTTCCAAGGACATATATATGTATTAGGTGTTTAGCTAAGGGAGTGTCTTTAAATCATTGGACTAAGATGGTCCTATGTTGAAAAGATGAATAAATATTTGATTTGTACCTAAGTGACTTGACTTCCAACATACTTGGCTTGGATTGAGGGCGATTAAAGAGTTAAAGGAATATAATTTTTATTAATATATGCTTGTGTGTATCAATCTACTAAATTTCATATGTTTAGGAAATCCTCAAGACTGAACACATAAGTTGGTATTTTGATACACTATTATTCTATGTAATTTTATTAATAATTTGTCATATTGTTTAAAAACATGGAATGCACAAGATTTATTGCTCCAAAGTGTAAAGGCCATGTATAAATTCAGTTAAAAGTCTATTGTTAATAAAAGGTAGTGTATAAATGGTGGGATAAAAATTAGTATTTATTCATACTTTTTACTGAATATCTCACTATAGAAATATTGCTATTAAATGCGTTATTTAAAATTTCCACTTTAGTAAAACTAGGTATGAGTCTATATTTATGATGCATATAATGATTAAAGATTATTAAAATGGTTGAAATCCATGAGGAAGGAATGCATCCAAAGAGGGTATTTAACTTGGATAATAATACTATGAAATTATATAAATAAGGGAAATCTTAGATAGTAGTGGAGACTTTTGATATTAAAAAAGTACATGTAATTGCATTATTTTTATTATCTATTATAACATAATATGAAAAAACTAGATAATGAAAAAACCATACATTTGAAGAAAAACATAAGAATATAACTTAGGAATTTCCTTCATCACACATAGGGAATTAATACATCCAAGTATCTAAGGACCTACTTGTCCATGTTATTACTTCAAAAAGAACATAAAAATGACAATTTATAAAATTACATTTTGTCACAAAAATTCCAAACTTTATAAACATTTGCTCCATTGCATTGAATCCCTAGTTGGAACATAAAGGGCGCAACAAAAAAAAGACTAGTGCATCCTAGTAAAACTAACTTGGAAAACGAATGAGATAAAAAATTCGATGTGAGATAATAAGTTCAATGTGAACAAGGAATTCAGGAATCAAAATTCAATGTGAGATAACAACTTTTCCCCCAAAAAATATTTGTTTCATCAAAAACCCACTTTCTATAGGTTTTTTAGGAATTTGAATGTTTTTTCCATAATTTTAGGCACAATTAATGCATATGCCATGCATTTATTTCCACTCCGTGTTTGTGGAGACTGGGTCTTTTCCTTTAAGTGGAATTCAATTTTGGACTTTTCCTCTCTTGTATACCTATGTCATCACTCACATCTTCCATTGTGGAGGTGGTGGTTAGATTTAAAAGAGATCATGTCTCTTATTTGTACTTGAGTTATGTCTTCATGTTGTACGAGAATGGTAAAATGTGCTTTCGACCTTCACTACTCAAGGGTGTTAATTTTATTATTAACGCTATTGCACGGGATCATAGAAATGATTTTTATGAAGAGGAAAAAATTAAAAATGTGTTTCTTCTCATATTAGTTGTGACTCAATCTATATAAAATAAAATGCATCTTTTCAATATTACACATAATCTTGAATGCGAGTTAGGGTAGTATTTTCGACCATCACGGTGTTGTCGATAGAGGAAAGAAGTAGAGTGTTCATTAACCCTACCAATTCATTTAATCTCGCCATTGATAAAATGAAGGTGAAGACTCACCTAGACAATGAATACCTTCTTGCAAATCCACCCTTGTACATACAATCAATAAATACTCCAACTTAGAAAATGAAGGGTGTCAATCTCAATTGAGAATGCACCCAAGTAAAGTTCAAATTCAACTTAGTTTTGACAAGCACAAAACGCTAGTTACAAGTTACAAAACACAAATGTACACATTTATTTATAAAAAATATTAAGCATGGGAATTTGTGTATGTCATTTAAATAAAACATAAATTATTTTCACTTTTGGACTATTGTGAGCCAGTTTGATACGTCAATATGAATATGGTAAGCACACTTTCCTTTGACACAACACATTCAACTATTTAACTATTTTGAAGGTAGTGTCACAACTCAAACACGCAACATATTTTCATATGTAAAGGGTGCCAATGCATGTTATGGGAAATATATATTGATTAACATATGGCACCCACACAAAACCAAACATTCACTAGTAAATAAAAGTAGTTGCATGCTCACCACAATAGATGAAGGATACTAGAACATGTATACACGGTAATAATTTACAAAGAGATGGTTGCATACAGATATAGGAACTTCAATGAATTCACCTTGGTGCGTAGATTCGGTTTTCCTCTACAATACAATGTTCACTTCAAACCTTCTCTTCATTGATAGTAGATTTTCTTATGATTCAACAACAAGAAGCTCCTTGGATGGGAAAATTTCCATACAAATGTCACTCCACCTATGATTAGGGTTTTTTATGTGGTATTTGGACAACATAGCTCTTGAAATTATTTCAAAAAATTCCATCAGAGACAAAATATTGAAAACACTAAGGGAATGACATATATATTTCAATACGAAGCTTCAAAATGTGATTGTACAATAGTCATGTAAAAACATCCATGCAATTTTCATTTCCAAAAATATTATTTCACAATTAAAATGGATTGGATTTCATTGGAAGAGGAAAAAATTGAATCCCTAGAGGTCAAGAACACCGAGTTGATAGAAACTTATACAAGAACTAGAATACCATCTCATTCTCCTCCTTAGACTAGAACTACAAAAATAATAGAACACTAGAAATTTGAGTGAAATATCCTTTTCTTTTCGGCTTTCGTTGCAATAACAACGGTATGGACCTTTCATTGCTATAGCGACGAAAGATCCATACTGTCATTGTTGTGATGAAAGTCGGGGAAATTTTGAGCCATATGCAGTAGTGAAAATTCTCGTCACTATCATGTACTGAGAACCAAAACACCATAAATTTCCCAAATTCCTCAAGTGATGAAGTTAGACACTATCCATGACTCATATTCTCATACCTGAGTCCACCACCACATTTTCCCTTTATGGAATGAGCGTTACCCTCATTAGTAACACCTCATGTCAGTTGACAACGAATGGTGCCACCACCTAAACCCTTTGAGCAATAAGAGGTGCTACCCTGGTAACACTATGTCTCCATAGCAAAAGAGAGGTGCTTGAGTTTTAAAAGGAAATAGAGAATATTCACGAAGCTTCTCGAAGATCAACTTCGTGGCACCCTCATCCCTACTCTTGTGGACCACCTGGACTTGATATCCCCCTAGTAGGATCTCCCTTCCACATCATCCACCATTTTCTCAACCATCCCTATCCTCCCAAGGGCTATAAATATTGGCTCACCCCTCATGGGTTGGAGGAGGAAAGTTATGTTGTTGCACCTAAGTGTTGGCCAAATCTAGGGTGAGCATAGAGAGTACAAGTTGGAGATTTGAGGACAAGACTTGGCATGTGAGGAGGCATCACAACACTAAGGCACAATGGTTGTAATCTCTTTTCTTTTATGTTAATGCAACGATGGTTATTTTCCCATAAAATGTATTGTGTTATGATCACTCATTTTGTTATCACATTCCTTAGTCACTTATATAGAGTTGTAGATTATTTTCTAGTACTTTTGATCTTGTTTTTTGTTTGATGTGTTTATTGCAGGTATATTTGTAGAGATCTAGCACCATAGAAGGTCGATACATCATAATGCATGATAGGTAAAAGACTCATTCCATACATCTATCAATTCTAGGGAAAGTGCTTGTTAGCACCCGTGCTAAATTTTAAATATTTCCACACAAGGCATCTGCACGGATCCCTTCAAAGGTTCAGACTAGTGAGAAATTAGGGTAAAAAATCCTTAAGAGAGACCTTGGAAATGAGCCTGATATGAAAAATATGATCAAGGATAAGTCTTGGAAAAATCAAACGGTGGAGATCCAACCCACAAAGGAGAGCAACGGCCTAGGGAAAAGTGGGAGGTAGAAGTCGGAAGCGGGAAATGTAAAGTTTCGGCCACAGAATGTTCAAATCCCAATTTCCTCCTTCCACGAATCAGGATTAGATGGATCAGGACGCTTCCTCCCTAGATCAATGATCTGAAAAAGGGTCGGGAGTGGAAATAACAAATTTTCGGTCGTAAAAAGTTCAAAATCCTGATTTCTGTCTTCCGCGATCCGGGATCTGATGGTCCAGAAAATTTCCAAATAATATCAACAGTCCAGGGGGATTATGTAAGTCAAAGGGTGGAAAGAGTAAGCACAAATTTTCTTGTGAAAGGTGGAACTTCCACCTTCCATGATCCGCCAAATCAATGACCTAGAGAATTTCTGCCCAAGATCAGCGGCTGAGAAAGGAGCAGCAGGGAGGAGATCAAAGAGTGGAAATACCAAATGGTTTTATCGTGAAAAGTTGAAGTCCTAATTTCTAGGATTCACAAGATATATGATTTAGATATCTCCCACACAAGATCTATAATGCAGAAAGAAAGCGGCGAAAGGAAAAAGGCAGAAGTAGAAAGGTTAAAGTTGAGTTGCGAGAAAATTGAAAGTCCACTTTCTGCATTCTATTTTTCGTGAAAGGCGGAAGTGGAAGTGGGAATTCGGAGGTAGAAGAAGAGAATTTCAATGAAGAAAATTGGAAGGTCCACGTTCCGTTTTCTGCTAAAAGCAGAAGCAGAAGGGAGGAATCGGAGAAGCGAAAATGGATTTTTTTTATTTATGAAAGATAGAATTCTAATTTTCTCCCTCTGCAGCTTGAGCCTAGATCGACAACCCAGAATGGACCTCGAGGTAAGATCTATTGTCCGAAAGTAATTTCATAGGTGAAGATGCACGCATGGAGTGAAGCTGTTACAGACCACTGAAGGTACTTTGACACATCATTTTCGTCCGACAGGAATGGTTTCTAGGTGTTTAATTCTCCATTTGTATCTAGCACACACGTCCCAACATGCTTTCCTATTTTGTTAATAATCATGGAAAATATGCTAGATCATAGGTTGTTGGTATTTTATGATAATTTGGGTTTGATCCCCATTTTTGTAACTGATTTTAGGGTAAATGAATTTGTCTCTTTTTTGAGGTTGTTCTTGGGAGCCCAGGACTCTATAAATATACCCTTGAAAGAGGAAAAAAGGGTTAAAACCTTTCATTCAAAGGCATTCTGCTCTTGGTTTTATACCTCTGTAAACTTTCTTGGAAGTGTTAATGAGAAGCATTTTTCTGCATTTCAGATATTCATCATAGTGTTCTACATTTAGTTCGTGTTTCCTATTTGCATCATTTCATATGTGTAAATTCCTGATAATGCTTTTTAGATTGTATGTGAGGAATTCGTTTCATTAAGCGCTCCTATCATTAGATATAGCATTTGTAATGTGTCCGTAATGATTGTTCTAAAATTCATCCTTGTTAAATGCTCCATCTTTGTGATTTCCCTTATTTGTTTATGCTTCTAAAGGTGGCACAAGAGATTCATCCACAGATAGGTGCCTCATGTTTTGCTGGGCTCTCTCCTCTTTCTCCTACCACCCTTTAAATATATTTGACTGAATGTGACACCTACTTTGCTTCAGAATACAAAGAAAAGTCCCCATTCATTTTCATTGTAATATCCTTGATTGATTTAGGTTGTGACTCCATTACCCAATGGTTTTTCTTGTCTGTCTATTCCACCATTTTTAAAATATGTAAATATCTCGCCCCCCCAAGAAATCTAGCCTTATGAATGTTTGCTTAAATACATATGTATATGTGAATGTTTTTGTGACAAGAGAGATCCCTCTCTGACTATATTGGATAGAATACAGGATAAAGATTGGTTTGAAATGGTTACCCCTATGACTTTCTACCATAACCATAGGAACATTACAGGGTGATAACATCTTGGTGCCGTTGTTGGGGAATAACCACTATTATGTAACACCCCGGTTTTGACCCCATTTGCATTAAAAATGTATATGATGTAAATATTGTAATTAATCATGGTGTGGAGCTAAGGACAAAAGCTCCACCATTGATTTATCGTTTTATGTTTCGGAGATTAAAATCGATGCCGATGGTATCTCGTGATAGCCAGGCACGTTATAATTTTGAACATCATGTAAATATGAAATTTAATTAAAATACCCACAAACAACTATGTCAATGAAACATCAAAGAGATGGGGGCATGATTTCCTATGGATAAGGGGGGGGTATTCAAACCTTGAGCCAATGGGGAAAAGGAAAATGTCAATAAAATAACCCATAAAGTTGGAAGCTACCTTATTTTATTATTCGCCCAGTCACTTAATTCTCCAAGGAGTTAGTTGGGGAAGTTATTGCCTTGGGGATTGGGAGGTATGGGCAGCTGTAGAATTGGAAGGAAGCCATCATTTATGGGTAGGTCCATAAAACTTTGACTGCATGCATTCCCAATTGGATATTTCTCACCCATTATCCATCACGTGGAAGGAGGCAGCCGTATTCCTCACTCACACAACTGATGTTCCTCATGTAGGAATTCCATTCCTCAATCATCCATTTTCCCATTCATGTTTTTGTAGTTTTCTTTATTTTTCCCATGGTTGGGAATTCGATTTGGCAAGGCTCAATTATTGGGATTCTTCCTTGACATTTTTGTTGTTGTTTCTTCATCACCAAGTTGGGGAAAACTCGTTTTTTTTTGTTGCACAACGAATGGTAGAAGAGACCCACAAGTTTTGGGTGTTGTTGAGGCCATTTTTCCCACGTGGAGCCAATAAACATTTATGGGAATCAAATTTCTATTAGAGGGTGTGTTTCTCCATTTTCCATATTCATTTTTGTCTCTCATGATGTTTTTCCTCAACCCTAGAATTTGTATTTTGCTGTGTGTGCATCCTGCATTTTGGACTTAACTGGTTTGGAGTGGAAGAGTGAAGAATTAGCTTGAAAAAACTAGTGTAGAAAGGAACCACATAGAGAGATCAAGAGGGGCCAGTTATTCTTTCTTGCACACCATGAAGAGCACTAAAAGGGAAGGCATAGTCTGAGGGACTGTGTAGCAGAGAAGGGGATGCTTCCTTGTGTTCAATGTGTAGGTGTTGGGAAAACCAAGCTAGATCTTGTGTAGGTGTCCATAGCTTTGTGGTTGAGCTCACTAGCTTAGCAATTTAGCCTTCCACCTCCTTAGCATCCTGATAAAACCAACTGTGTTTGGATTGGTTGAGTTGTGATGTGTTTTGGGATATGTGTGATCCTGTTGTTCCCTTATTCCTTGTGGAAATCATGCCCAACTTGGGGGTGGAAGTGGTGCTGAGAGATTGAAAGGAAAACTGGCCTATGGTTGGGTGGGACATTGCATCGACATAGCTGGTTGTGGGACAAGCTTCTTTTAAAGATAAGTATCTCTTGTGTTCAATCTCTGCAATTGCATTTGTTTAATGAATTATGAGCATGATGAATGTTGTGTTGAAATGTATTTGCTTTCGCTGTACATTACATTGCATTATGCATCTGCATATCTTTTTATTTCCAATGCATTTGTTATTATGTTCACAGGGATTAGATCCTCGCTTAAATGATAGCACCAAGCCATAGGTCGCATCCTCACGGAGGGGAGGGGACATGACATATTATCTCCTTGAGAAAACATTATTTTCTTAGCTCTACGACCTGGTTGAGCAGCCAGTCTTAGAAACAGAATTGGTTGTACATGCTCTGGTGACTCCACACAAATTTTGAAGCTAACTCCATTGGGAAATATTGGGAACCAGAAGAACCAACACGAGCAGAAATCCTGATACTGAATCTTTCCAAGAACTCTTTGATCCAAAAATTCTGATTCAAAGAGCCAATAGGTTGCAAAGGTTAGTCATAACTCTTTCATTCCCTACTAAAGGTGTTGTCTTTGTTAATGATATATCTGAACATTGCAATGAGGAGTTTGGACTAGCTCTCCCTAGACATAAATATGAGTTCAACCTCTCTGACGTGGTCTTTGATACCTCTGCATTTTAATTCCCACGCATTTCCTGGTCTCCTCAGACCTTAGAGACTCTAGGAAGGGTTTTCCAACACTTTCCTGACCCAGAGTGCCCTATGCTTACCACTAAATCTACTCTTTTAAATTCCACTTTCATAAGGTAATCTATTGCCTCATATTTATTCCCCCTACTTCCAAGCTGTTAGAATAATCCGTCAGGATTATTGTAAATAAATAAAATAGGAATATGAATAGATAGGAAGCTAAACCAGCTGAGCGGAAGGTGAAACCCAACCGCCATAAGATTTGTATAAGTATAGGCTTTTGCATTGGAATAGATAATGAATCGGGAGTTATACCAACAAGTGGTATCAGAGCTAGGCTGCCTGCCTGCCATAACTCCTGCTGCATTTCTGCCCATTCCTGGCATTCTGCTTGCCAGTCCATTGCCAGACTGCTCCATCAGTTTGCCAGTGGAGTCGCATGCAATATATGCGTTACTCCTCCTGCCTGCGTTTATTCTCTGCTAATTATTGAGTTGGAGACTGTGTTAAACCCTAGATTTTTGCGTGGAGACTGTGTGGAGAAACCATCCTGCGTGGAGACTGCTACCTGCGCAAAGAATTGGTGTGAAGACTAGCGTCTTGGTGTGAAGA